>DWTW01003099.1:0-10306 GCA_018246275.1 Papilio slateri
ATATTATATATAATAAATAAATACATAGGTTAACCGTTAAATGCTACCAAACGCTCAAGAGTATGCCAGTTTAGGTCTTCAAACACATTTATAAGCTATATTTAACGGTGTTTTAGGGGCAGCTTTAATTGTTAGTTCATTCTTCTATTTTCTTAGAAATAAATTTTTTAAGTCAATTCTTATGCATTTTTATTATAATGACGAATCGTCAGACAAATATAACGACCCATACATTTATTCTCTGTGTTTTAACACATGATACAATGTCAATGACAACGACAGTCATTCAATAGCCTTCTGCCAGAATACCATCACGAAGGCGATGTACATACTCGTACAAGCTTATGTTTCTCCATTTCTCTTCTCTTCAATAAATCCCTTAATTGTTACTAGCTTTTATGTAGGAAAAGGAAAAAGAGTGGACCTGCTCGACCGGGAAAGTAACACGACCACACCCAAGACTATTTTATGCTATTGTATTTCGTCTGATATGCGAGATGCCGGAAATCTAATCTCCTTCCCTTTCCCAATCTTACTCTTTCTCCTTTTCCTCACCTACATGTCTACTCTACCTTCTACCTTCCAAGGTCCAAGGTAAAGGCTGGAATCGTATCTTCAATCCATATGATTGTCGCGGATGTTTATGGGTGGTTGCGGTCACTTTATATCGTATGTTCAATAACATGAACCGTTTGTGTGATTGCCCCCTTCAAAAGGAGCCGTTCGGGATCACTTTCTGTCTTATTTTCTCGACTATATCAGAAGGAGGGTTTTTCAAGCTCATTTGTATATGTATATCTGTATGTAAGTGTGTCTGATCCATTGTGACCTGTAACCTAAGGATTGACCGATTTTGAAAATTGACGTATCATTAGATTAGTATTGTTCCCAGGAGTGTCACACGTAACATGATGAATTTTGGTAATCAAGCGGCCAGTCGGGTGTTTTGGTTCTTTAAATTAGCTGTTACTTGTCTCCTGGGATCTTTAATAACGTACCATAAACTTGAAACTTTTATAATTTGTTTACTTATTGCGTCTTAATCAGATATTGGCAAAATTATTTATATCACGTCGCCTTTCTAATTTGGATATTGGTGGTTTATTGATAGCGTCCATTATCTGATGCGCGATTAGTTGCGCGCCGATAGCGGCCTATCAGTGTCCGCAGTCTCGCGGCGACAGCTGATTTGGAATCCTACGAAGTTGAAAAAAATTGTTTTTTTTTTTCATATTTGTTTACAAGTTTAAGAGAAAGGTCAAAGCAAGATGGGTGCAAGTGAGCAGTTTTTTGTATATTCATCTTTGTTACTCGCGTTATTTCGAAGTTTCTATTGATGATATTGTATTATATTAAGGATAACTAATAATGTTTATTTCTGCATAAACGTTTTACATAGTATTAGATTCTTATCCAGTATATATTTTTTTTTATTTAGTGCGACAACAACTTTTACTTCTATTTCTGTTTTTGGTTATTGGAACATAAGTATCTTCATTAAGTAATGGACCTTATAAAATTATCTTTGACCTTATTCCATTTATTTGTATGTCTATCATTTTATAGCAAATACTGACTAGTGGTCGTCTTGAGTTTTATTCTGACCATTCGTGTTGTGCAATTAATATTAATAACATTTCTAATATTGCATTCACCATAAATAAATAGAAAAGTTGCAAAGTTGAATTTGGCATAGTCCTGGCATAGTTCTCTCGTTTCTTCTAGACGCATAGATGCTCAATTAAGGTTACTCTTATTACAGCTCTTTTAATTCTGTCACCAAACTGATCGATATAACTTCGTCGACGACGTTCGCTACCAACACTGATTATCACTTTTGCAATATAAATTTGAATAAAACATTTATCAATAACCTAAACTGATATTATAAAGAGGAAAGATTTGATTGTTTGTTTGAATTGAATAGACTCTGAAACTACTAGATCAATTTGAAAAATTCTTTCACGATTAGAATCCTACATTATCCGTGACGAACATAGGCGATAGAATATTCTCAAAAAAGTTAGGTATCCGTATGTAAATTTGGATAATGTAACCCAACGTATAAAAAAATACCAAAAAAATCGTTTTATCGCGTACACTGTGGAAATTATCGACAATAGAGCAAAGTCATGTCCTATAATTTTATAGAGGACATCAATATCTACAACAAAAGCGATACTATGTGTCTAACTGTTACAGTTATGTCACAATAACTACTTTTTTCTGTTGAAACTAGCCCTAGGCCCGCCCCGGCTTCTTGGTTATTAATTACTCGTGCGAAGATGGGGCGGGCTGCCAGTAATTAAATAAAAACATATTAACTCCCTAGTTAAATTTCTTTACTATTGTCAATTTTCAAAATTTCCTTTCTCTATGGAGAACATTCCAAGGCAGAAGCGTTTCGGTTGCTTCTCGCTGAAAATTGGGGCAGTATTTTCAGCTCTCATTATTATAGTAAGTATGCAATGGACATAGATCATGAAATAAAATTAGAATAAAGTAGTTCCGTCATAGTATTGATATCAATTAGGGATGCGTCTCAAAGGAAGGGTCGTGCTGGCAGACAAAATAATAAAGCCTAAAAAAGTAAATCTATGACACTAAGAGGGTAAATGTGAGGTTTTAAGATTATTTTATATGTAAGGGAGGTAAATGGGAAAGCGACTAATCTAATATTAAATGTTTTTACCAGCCTTTAGGTAAGAAACAGGGACTACATAAGAAAAGGAAGGGAAGGAATGAAAATGGGGGATGAAAGGTGTGAGCGAAAAGCATGGCGAATTCAGGATTGTAATTTGGGGGGGGGGCTTGACCCCTTGATCAGGAGGGCCTGAAAGTAGGTCTCAGCAAGGAAAAAAAAGCACACAATATTCGATATAGTTTTAGTCGGAACAAGGTAGTGTAATGCTTGCTTAAGAATTTTATTAGATTAATCATTATTTCACTTTGAAGTTCGTAACGTAGGAATTCAGATGATTTGAGAAGGGGGGAAGCTCCTCAGTACCCTGGATCCGACAATGATGAACAATATTATCAGTTGTGAACTATAAAAGTATCAACATTACAATTTTCAGATATACTCAGTCCTAGCTCTGGCACAATGCTTGGCAATTCTAAACGTGCTGCCATCAAAGCTGTCGCAAGATGAGTCTGAGATCATAGCATCATACGGCGTCGTCATAGTCATCACCGTAATCCACGCCGCAATGCCACGTTTGTCATCACCTCTCTTATGCTAGTTGGAGTTTTGAGGGTAAGGCATCATTATAAAACATGCTATAAAACCAAGTCTGTAAACCAAGTCTATGAAACCAAGCTATTTGTCTGAAGTCGAAAACGGATAGTCATACCATTGAATGAAGAAGGTGTAGGTATAAAATTCATTAAAGTTTATGTAGTAATTGGTTAAAATGTGTATTTTCGGAGGTTTAATTTAGTGAGACAACCATAGATCTAATAAGAGCGTACGTATATTTAGGGGGGGGGGAACATATAAACGTATAAAACAAAGAAAATGTGACGTTGCCACAAAGCCAACCTTATTAGAAATAACATTTACGTTTATAGGAAACGTTATATACCTTTGTAATATTTTAAGGTCGCATTTTTAAATGTTATAACTCATTTTCCAGGAGAACTCAAAGTTAATCCGACCGTGGCTAGTGTGGACGACGCTGCAAGTGATGACAGCAGTGCTCACGTTCGTGTCCTGGAGTACGCTCAACGTCATTCTACATTCCGGAGACAGCTCCTTGACAATCTATGCTATTGAGTGTTTAGGACTCAGAGAGTATTTGTTGGTATTACTGGATGTGGAGGAAAACAGTTTATTGAAACGGAAAATACAAAGAAATCAAAAACAACAAATTCCATCCACGTCATCTTGATGGTTGGCAATGCACAACTGTACAGTTGTTAGTGCAACTTCCTGCCTCGTACTGAATTGGAATCATCTGTCCCTCCCTAGCGGTATTTCCAAACCACTATGACTTAGGCCCTTTCCTTAAAAGTCGGGAACGCATCTGCAGTTCCTTTGGCTTCCGACTTTAAATGTTAAACGTTAGAATGCTTGTCCACTAATAATTGTGGGTTGCAATATATGTAGATAGGTGCCGTGTGTAGAATGTTCACAATCGACCTTCTCGGAAGGGTAACTGCTGCCGTAGGTCATATCTAAATACGTAAAAGACTTTGGATTCGCATTTTGATATTTTTACGGACCATATAAATACCACACAAAATTAAGGAGTTATTTACGAAGTCATTTGACCCAAAAATGTACCAACAACAAATAAACGAATAAGCAATGAAGGTTCTTTATAGCTAGAGGTTTAGAGTTAATTACAAGATTGTCTATCTTATCATCAGAATTCACTTTGCGGTGATTAAGATGCAGACAATAATTAATGATCTCGAATTTTCTTTGCATGAAATGTTACATGTATATTTGTTTGAGTTCGTGTTTATTTATAACTAAAATATGAAATTATTAAATCAGTATCATAGTGCAGTAATAAGAAGACTATAGACCAGCGGTTCCCAAAGTCGATTGGGCTCCGACCCATCTAACAAAAAATGCCAATCTTGGGACCTACCTTTTGGCTGTTTTAGAAACATGAGTAGGTGTAGCCACAAACTAGAATGTCCTAAGTGCAACACTGCTCTCCGGCCGTTGGCTCGACCGGTTGCGTCCTACATTTGATATCATGATCACTTCTATAGACTACAGCTTAATGGCTAAGCGCCGCGGGCGGACGAGGGTCGACTTCCACCTTAGTTATATTAATGAGATTAATATCTATGGATGATGCACCATACCACATCAGTTATGATGAAATTTGGCCACTACGTGTAATTTGGTCCAATTTAAAAGATAGGATAGTTATTATCTCGATTATTGATCTCAATATTTGTTATTGCAAATTAAATGTTTTAATTATACAAAAGTTCCATAAGTTTCTAACAGATGGCAGTGTAAATTAATTTATTGATACAACATTTAAACATATTTGTCATCTAGGCTTTCCGATTGTTTTCCTGCCTATAGATAAAATTAGTGCTACTCGTGCGAAGTCGGGGCGGGTCGCTAGGTACATATAAATAAAACATTTAACGATAACTATGTCTACTCCAATTGTATTAATAGGATTAAGTGCTAGACCGAGGTCATTGTGAATCTAGGGGGTGTCTTTGAAAACTTAGACGTAAGGCTGTAGTGAAAAAGGAAATAAATTTAAAGCGATATTTATAAGGTTTGAATAAGTTGGTGACTTTTCCAGCACTTCGTTTCTACATGCTAATGCTGGTGGCCAGTTACTACAAGCAGCTGGAAGAAGAGAACGAGGAGACGGAGAGACTTCGGAACCTCATCAGCCACGAGACCTGGTACAGCTCAGGGTGAACTATATTATGCTATACTCTTGAGATATTGTGACACTAACACTACTGCGGGAAAACATAGGGATGTGTTTTGAGTAAATAATATAAGGACTATGTTTCTATGATTGGTTTTCTAAGTAATTGTATTTTTTGTGATTTCTAAGGCAGCGGCAAGTATTTTTAAGTAACTTTTCCGAGTTCGCCCTTTCGGGGTCCTCCGGTTGTCGACCCCTGTCCTAAGGCCAGGTTTAATTTTTATTTTATTTATTTAATTACTTCAAAATAAATCTAATGCACCGGCTAACTTCGTATTTCCTAATATAAGTGACCATATCAAGACGGTATATTATTTAGAGGTGCTCTTACAAATATCTATACGGCTATATATAATTGAAGTGTATGTTTATTTTCTATATTTAATCAAAATTAATTTTCTATATTGTGCATATGGTACTTAAAACAAAAAAAAAACAAATGTTTAAAGTTTTTGTCTGTCTGTCTGTTTTTCCGGCTAACTTCAGAAACGGCACAACTGATTTTGACGGGAATTTTAGTGCAGATGTCTGATATTATAAGGAACTTAGGCTAATTTCAATATGGCAAAAGAATCAAGGTTCCGCGCAAAAAGTTAAAAACACTCTAAACTGTGATAAAAATCACGTGTCGCTGCATTGAAGGCGCGAGGGAAATAAATTTTGTAGCACAAAAATCATACGTTTTACTTTAAGTATTTATTTCATATTTTTCTATTCATAAATTTTGATTGCACCATTGTATTCTTACGGTTTAAGTTATAATAAAAAAAATCAATATTTTACGTTATTTGTTTTTTTTTATTTAATTGATGAATTAGTTATTATTTCCAATTTAATTTATGTGAACTTACACCATGAGAGTCATGCATGACAATTTAAAAATAATTAATTGAATAAAGTTTTGAATTTACCTCCAAGAGTTGCTCCAAGACTTGTTGCGTTCGAACCAATTAAATTCAAGATGAGAAGTCCGCATGCGGTAAACATTCGACATAGCATTTATTTGTTCATCACCTTGCGAAGTGAAATGAAATGGGAGTTATGCAGCTTCTGTCTTCGTTCATTTGTTTTCTGAAACGCTCACAAACAATGCAACCATTTGCTGCTCTTAAGAATTATTTTGACTTATTACATTTAAAAATTATGTTTTGATATACAACACCAGCAAAATTACATTTAAAATATGTTGTATTGAATATCAAGATGCATATGATTATCAACATAAATAAAACAAAACATAAAATAAAACTGAATTTTATTTGGTATATTTTTAATTATGTCACACTTAAAACACTAAATATTTACAGATACAAAACAAAATTTCAAGTCACTTAAAAACTTAAAACAAATATAAATTTCAATAAAAATAATGATATATATCTTAAAAGGTAACTTTTGTATTGTTAGAATAATGCAATAATATGAAAATTTTAAAAAGTATTAAATACATACTTGTAAAATTTTCAAAATTAAAATTTCAATATTTAAAACAAATAGAAGTATTTAAATATTTTTACATATTACGACCAGCGAGAAGATGTAAAAAAAAAGAAAACTACCAAATAAGCCACGATATAACACTGAGTGATATATATCTGTCCAATTTTTTACACACCATAATTTCACCATCTTTTTCATGGCGCAAGAACGAGGAAATCTTCGGGTTTGACAACATTTGGCCCTTAATCGACAATTAACAGTTGTAATCTTGCAATACAACTGTTTGATTTTTTTACGGACTTCATCTGATTTCATACTTAGTTAATAGTTAGTGGTTAACCGACAGATAAACTCATAATAATTTATATTATTGAAGGACAAGCGGCTATAGTCCAATGGTTAAGGGTACGAACCGCCAAGCATGCACAACATGGTGGTGGCTTCGGATCCGCAATTCGACTATTGTCGTAAACCATGTCCAACCGAGTTCAAAACTTGTTTGGACATGGTTAAAAGAATGATTAATAAATTATTTCGATAATCTACTAATATTTCATTAATATGCCCGAGAAAGGGTTCGCGTCATGCTGGCGGCCGGCCGTAAAAAACTATAGACGAAACCTATTACAGTGGTACTACGGTCGTACCGTGCCGACCACATAAAGTGGAAACAGGGCAGGGAGACGACGAATTTCTATTATTGAATGAAGAACCTTGGACCTTGTCTTGGGCCTTACCACGATGGAATCAGGGCCTAATCCTGATGATGACAGGGAATGAATCTATCACAATAAATCAAAGCTAGCTAAGCCGACAATTAAAAGATAAATAGACATATATATGTTAAACGACCACCACATGAACATATACTGTAATACTCAATCTAATTTCTAAAATATATGGTCCTCATATATTCTACGTGGTGTATTTTGTGTCTTCACACACCATCAATTGGTTATATTTATCATCATGGATAACTATATTTTGTTTATATGTTTTGTAAGAAGTCCTCTTCTACATTCGTACACGTTAAATAACTAATTCTAGTACTTATGGTAACTGTATACCTAGACGGGTTCTCTGTCTCTCGTGTACTTGACCGTGCCGTCTCTTTCCATCTTCACGATCGAGCTCCATATCAAGATGACCAGGTAAATTTGTAACACTGAAATTTAAGCAAACACACACATGAATCTTTACTTTTATCTTTAATAAAAGAAAGGTTTGTTTGGAATGAGTAAAGTATGACAATACTGTACCGATTTAAATGATTCCTTCCACATTAGAAAGCGATTCGTCCGTTTTCGAAATCATTCCCATAATGACGTCGTAGACACTTTGTATATTTTGAAACTAAAGCACTAAGCAGACAACTGCACCTCAAGTTAGACTTACTTTATACGACAACAAGGGTCAAAAAAGTTTGAATCAAATATGTTCTATTTATTTATCAGTGTCGCTGGTGCAAGTAAATGTCGACTTTAAGGTGACGAACGTTTTTTACTCCCTGGTGAGGAAGGCGACGCTGTACACGAACCCGATGACGGAGAAGACTGTCTCGAAGTACAGGAACACTTTCACTGGCAGCACGTGTTTCTGGAAACAAAAAGTTATGCTTCTCATATACATGTTCATTCTATGATCGCAACTGGAAAGACGTTGGATGTTTTGGGAAAAGAAATTATTACACCTTCCTCGTCATTTACCGTTTTTTTATGACCAATATGTAATTATTTTTTTGTTTATCTTCTTTATTTCGGCTTCAACTTCAGGAGCTTTTATGCTGTTTTGATACAAACAATCCATTTTTTTGGCGTTTCTATCTTTTCTTATACTAAAATTAATCTTCTTCTTCTTAGAATACATTTCGTAGGAATAAACAATAGATCTTCTTATTTCTACATACCTATCTATATGATACTTACATCGATTCCATTGTCAAGTTAGCTTGTAAAAATTAAATACTAAATTAAATACCAATAAATTGATTATAGTGATTGGTACGATTATGTTTACATATCCGGACTTAGGACTAAAGACATTTATAGACATCGATGATAAATACTCTGTACTCTCTGATAAATACTGTTGAGAGTTTAAAAGATCGTTAATCCATATTATTTGGAGAGAAAGGGATTCAAAAATAATAATTTTAGTTTATATTGAGTTATCCAAGTAAGCGGCTCTCCAATATTATGTGTGCCTCTCAATGTGCTACCCTTTCTATCGGAAAAAGGGTGGTTAAAGAGAGGCGGAAAGGGCGCAAGTCTACGGGAGTCCACTCAATAGACGAAACACAGAAGTACACAGAGAGGTATTTATCCTCTACTATTCGCCGATATTCTGCGAGGTCGTGGTACTGTCCCGCTCGAACCGGATCTTTGGTGCATCAGCAGCTGGCTAGTCTTTGTTTTGTGCGCAGTCTTACGGCATACGTCCAAAATTTACCATATACACTTGCATACAAACAAATCCTCTCTGTATTTTATTAAATAGGTTACTGTACACTTACCATGTGTAAAGCGACGATGAATATGACGGACATGCCGACCTCGAGGACGAGCGCGGTGGCGTCGGCGATCAACCGGGGCAGCTCGGAGGAGTACGTGATGTCAGAGTTGCGGATGTACGAGATGTACATCGACAGCAGGCCCGTCACCACCACTGTTAGGATCTGGAATTAATAAATAATAACTAATTAATACAAAACTAAGTACTTAAAAACATAGGTAGTTAAAACTCGTTAGGTTAAGTATTTTTACTCTTGATTTTTTATCCTGATAATTCTACTAAGACAAAATTTTTAAGACAAAACATTATTTAAACTGGGAATCGAACTGAGGATCTGCGGTTTAACAATCAGCTGCTTTAAGTAATGGGCTGGGTAATTGTATCATTTATCTAGTGTTATTAAATGCTTCTTTGTGTAGACTAAATTGTAATTAAGAAGTTTAATTTAGAATCAAGTTTCTAATGATTTAATAGAAAAGTTTAACAAAATCAATTGAGGGCACTGCCTGTTATAGATTGTTAACTCGATATTCTTTTATTACCTCGTTTGCTCGTTATTCTTGTAGACCAAGTCAATTAAATGTAGTTTAAAAAACAGAAAACATATGCCAAACTCAATTTAAATAAACAAATGTTCTTCAATTCTTACCCAAATGGCATTCATATTATTATTAAAATGAAATTATTATGGTATTTATTAGGATGATCATGCTAATTAAAATAAATTAATAACCATTTATTTCAGAATATATCATCCATATAATTATGTTAGTAACAATAAAACTTACGACTAGTGTTAGTATTAGGATTAAATTAAAAAATATTCACATTTGCTTAGCAAGCTGGTATCACCAGTTTGCGATGTAGTTGAGTGCAGCGGCGCAACACTGGACTATCCCATCTGGCTGCAAAAACCCTCAAGAGAGAATTATCACTAG
>DWTW01003100.1:0-10306 GCA_018246275.1 Papilio slateri
AATCATCGAAATTGGTTCACCAGGAGCGGAGTTCTGAGGTAACAAACATAAAAAAAAAACAAACAGACGAATTGATAACCTCCTCCTTTTTGAAGTCGGTTAAAAATAGCATTATTTGCTGTACATAGCAACGAGGCATATCAATGCCACTGAATACAAAACCAGTGCCCCTTCTCTATTGACTCGGGAATTTTGTTAACCACCCTGCAGTAATGCTGAATGTACTTTGTACTGATAATATGCGGGATATGACTGACTAGTATATTTGTTAGGAACGAGAGAAAATTCTACTAAAACTCCAACCCCACGCTTTCCTACCCACGCCCTCCTTTTACGCCCGCTTACCAGAAAAGTCATCAAGACATTATCATCGAAACTTTTATCACGTATTAAAATATTTCAATCTTGTAGCTTAGCGGTATAATGTCGGCTATAGACATTCTTTGAGAGCCCGTCACTCCTCGTGTCGAGATTTGATTGCTTTCGACCACACCAACCATGTACACACTGCTTGTATCGGTTGAATTAAGGACACCTTTCACTCGGCCGTAAAAAAGTCGACACGTGACCGCGGCGGTGAAGCAAGCCAAGATAGAGCGAGACGAGACGAGAGCTCCATGTAGAGACTAGCTCTCGCCCAGTCTTGTAATGTCTCGGCGAGTGTATGCAATCGGCATAGAATAATGAACCGTACTCACTCTACCCGCGCGCATGACGCATACGTTGTCCGCGTTGCGCGCGTATTGCACCTGGTGTGTCACCAGCACAACCGCGCGGTCTCGCAAAAATCCGCGAACACACTTCTCGTAGATCGCCTGCGCCACCTAGAAACATTAATCAACAATTAGAAAAGTAGAATACAATCACAAGGACAAAGTTATCTTTATTTTATGTAGAAAAAAAACAATCTTCAAATCTTCATCTCTAAAGAGTCACTACCACTAATCAACATCCACAAAAGAGTAATGGGTAGAATGGGATAATGGTGTGTAAGGAGGCAGAGTGCCAAAATATCACGTCGGATATGGTACATTACGTGTCTATTAAGCCAGGACTAACCTTAGCGTCTACAGCTGCCAGCGGATCGTCGAGCAGATATAGGTCAGCTCGCTGGTATGCGCAGCGCGCCAGCGAGACGCGCGCCCGCTGCCCGCCCGACAGAGACGAGCCTGGACAAATCATGTACAATGAACATCAATCGTCATAGAAATCGTTAACCCTAAAGCTAATCTCGGTTATCCTCACCTCTCTCCCCGACAACAGTTTTGTCACCGTGGGGCAGAATCTCGAGGTCGCTCTTCAGCTGACAGCATTCAATCACCTCCTTGTAGCGCTGCATATCCATCTCCTGGCCGAAAAGTATGTTCTGACGTATCTGGAAGATTAATGAAGAAAAAAATATTTTATTTGTTGATGTTATGAAGTAAAGTAAAATAAAAATAGGAGATTATGGATTTCTGTTCGACTACCCACCCGCCCTATCAACATCTCACGTGCTTCTTCTGCTTATATTTACTTTATTATAAATACGCCAATAAACATCTACCTTATTTGGTGAGTGAGGACTCCGGAAGCTTGATTTCGTTACGGCCTCTCCCCGTCCCCGAATGGACTCCCCATCCTTCCATAGCAAAGTCTAGCAAGGGTCGGCAACTTTCTTATATAAAAACTTCCCTGTTTGCCTTTTCCAATAAATGATACTACCTTACGGGTTTGGGGTCATTTTGGTAACAGCCGAATTCTCATATCAGTTTTTAAAATTTATACTTGTATATATTCGGGATCATGAAAGTTGGTGTTTTTGTTACTTACGGATGCGTCGAACAACCAAGGATCCTGAGCGGCGTAAGCTACGACCGCGTCCACGTGAAGTTGGCCAGCGCTGGGCGTCAGCTCCTTCAGGATGGCCTGCAGCAGTGTCGACTTGCCGCTGCCCACTGTGCCCACCACCGTCGTCAGAGTACCGGCTCGAACCTGAAAATTATACAGAATCTAAAACATCGGACATGTTTAAACTAATGCTCCAGAAATAAATGTACACGTGTTGTGCGAGGTCAGGTTGCATCGAAATCTGTGTTGACTTTCAGACTGTGCTATGCACGAATATGTAACAATGAATGATTCTTTTACTTTAATAGTAAATCGCCTACTATTAAATTAATGTCCGTGAGGGCTGGTATATCATTCTCTTCATCGTCCGAAGACCGCCAATTAGCGGAGTAGTTCTCCGTCCTCAACAGAACGTCTGACTTTACGCTCGTTGTCTTCAACTCGATCTTTTCTTCTTCTGGTGGCCTAAAATTAAAAAATACGATATTTTTTACGATTTCAATAAAATTTTATGCTTTTCAACAACCTATTAATTTTAGGTTAATGTTTCATTACATTCATCTGATCGATAGTTTAGGAACGCAAAGAGGACAGACATACAAACATTTATTTTTATTTATTAGCAATGTTATTACTTACTCAGCCTGAACTTTTTCATACACTCCATTCTTGTGTACAGCTTTACTCTCATCATTGATCTTTGACAAGTCGATGCCGTCGCGGTTATTCACTTCTGGCAGCAGCAGGAACTCCTGCATCCTCTTCACACTGACGTACGCTTCGAGGACGAACGCAATAGCCATCGGCAGGAAATCCACTAAAGTATACTTGAGGTTCTCATAGTAATAGAATATTACAAAAACCTTGGCCGCGGTTAGATTGTTATCGAAGAAAATGAACGAGAGAATGCTTATAAAAATAGCGACTTTTGTATTTAATTTTACACAAGATGTCATCACTGCGTGCAACCAGCACATCTTTTTCAACACCTTCATTTCTTTTCTAAAACGAAAACGGTTTACAATTATGAAAAGGAAGGAACAAAAGAAATGCTTTTACTTTATAGAAATATTCATGACATTGTTATCCACACAGACTCGCTTATGTTCTTTTAAAACTGTCATGATGGATGGAAAGTGATTAATCAGTTGATTAATATGTAGTAATGTTTGTAAATGTCAAATCAATAATTGTTAAAACCATTAGTTATGACACGATTTTGTTAGCAGCATTGTGTGTTCTTATGTGCAGCGAGCACTTCTTTAAAAGAAAATTTACCTACGTTTAAAGTGGAGAAATGAGAACTTTTGAATTTGCGTCCGCTTGTGTTGTTGTTATTCTTATGGGGCCCGGGTTAGTTTTAAGTAAAATTGCAATTCTGTTTGTCGTCGAAAAAGACGACGAATAGGATACTCCATAAGATTGGCAGTGCTTCGACACTTACTTGTTTTAGTATACAACATTAATTAATAATATCTAATGAAATATACGATTGAAGCGTTGATCGTATACAGACACGGCACCATTCTGAGAAATTAGTTATTATTCTTAAAAAATTATGTATCTATACCAAAAATGAAAAAAGTTCTCACTTTCTAGCTTCACCAATAATTTTAGCGAAGGCCTCTTCCCAGGCGTACATCTTGATGGCCTCAATACTCTGTATGGCCTCGTTCATGAGCCGAATGCGGTTGTCTGTCCATACGGTCGTTTGGTGCCGGAGGTTGCTGGAGATCGTACCGAGGTAACCTGAAAATTATTCAAAATGAAATTTATATATATGTATAAGGTAACAGTTAACAACATGCGTAAAGCTCCGCAAGTTCAAGCTCCTGTTGTATTATTAATAATTATTCTACGCATACTAAGTTGCCGAAACCAAATAATAATTCTCGCATGCTTGTTTTAAATTATCAACATAAAATTAGAAGTTGACCGCCTGAATTAATGGTTGACATTTTACGCTCGGTTTCTGAAAGGGTGATCGACGGAAAAATTAGCTAGCTAGCTAGCTGTCAAATGTCCGATCAAATGTCGTTTGAGTTGCTAGAAGCATGAACATCAACAATTTCTTGTGTTAGTTAAATAAAAATTGACAAACCTTTCAAAAACCGGGCGTGAATATAACAAATATTTAATAATATGTTAAAAACTATGATTTATTTTATTTTATTAATAAAATAAACAATTAACATGTACTCCAGCCATAGCCAATTTAATCAGAAAGCTCGATTTTAGAGTTCTTTGTTAAAGTGTAGTCTATATGGGAACTTCAGCTTAAAGCTTATATCATAGTCTTTGCATGCGAAGGCACTGCTTTTTCATAGTCTTCACATTTGTTGCACGAATGTGCCGGACGGTGAAGTACCACGACCTCACAGAAGCCAGGTGTCAAGTAGTAGAAGTAGAAATATAGTAGATTACAGACGGTATATGATTTTTATTCGTATGCCATCGAACAATAGAGTATATTCATACAAGCCTGGTGGATCTAATAAATACCTTGCAGGGGTATGAAGAGAAGCAAGAAGGCAACTCCGAAGAGGGTGGAGATGCCTATCTGCCGGTACATGAGGTACACTATGAAGGCGCTCTCGATGGGCGTGCGGAATAAGTCTACTAGGAACAGTATGGCCATGTCAAAGCGTTGCGCGTCTGTTGTCAGCAAGTTGACGACATGCCCGGCCAGACCTTCAGATGCCTTCCCACCCACCGTTAAGTCAAGTCTTAAGAGCTGGAAAAGTAGAAATTAATAATAAATAATCCAGGTAAGCAGCGGTTTATATTCAAATTCTTCACTAAAATATTACTTCCACATTTAATGATCCTTCGAGTCGGACATCGTTTATTTTTTTCTACTGTTAATTTTCAAACGAATTATTTAATGATTTACTTTCATTATCAGGCTAAAGACGTCCACTGCTGAACTTGGACCTCCTCGAAAAATTACCGGATCAACGATCGGTTACGCAACCCTGATAACGGTCCTCATGAAAGATCTACCTACGCTGTACGTTGCCGCCGTTTTAGAACCTTTGGCCCATATACATAACATTCTAAAACATTACACCAATACTTTTACCTTTCGATAAATTAGAGATGAGCATGCCACCCTCAACTTCATACTCATCGCTAGCATCCAAACGAATATCGGATGCATGATTATGGCGTTTATTAGCTGCAACCTGCAAATGTTAATATTAGATTGGTTCATATATGTAATAAGTTATGTTGCTTCAGAATGCAATTTCCCAGTCTTTACTCGCACATAAGACAATTTAAAATAAACATCATTTTGCATGGTCATAAGACACCTTTAGCGCTTTTAGAGATCCATTAAAGAGTAGAGCTTTTAAAAAGATCCATAAATCTACGCTATTACGACCAATGTACCAATATCAACACAAAATGACGCTATCTTACACAAATGGCCTTGATAATTAGTTTTTTTGTTGTGATTTTTTTTTTCAGGCGTCATTTTATTGTATAGGTAGGTATTCCGATTGTTTACTTCTTTACTTTATAATTTCCCTTGTGTTTTCGCCACTCTAGTTTTGGTGGTTGAATCACTTTGTCACGTATATATAGATAGACATAAAAAGCGAATCTTTATCTAAATATAAAATATGATCTGACTCGTCAGATCGCTGTTGATGAGATGGATATAATATCATAAGATATCTATTTATTATCATACAAATCCAGTTACTTACCCGACGACTCCAAATGCATAGAGGTACGCGTGGGACTCTGGTATACCGGAGTTTGAAGAAGAGAAATAACTGATCATACCTTCGAGACATATAGGTATAGACAATCTAAAAATAGTCAATAATAAAGTAAATAGGAAGGAAGAAAGAAAGAAAGGAAGAATGAAAATACTTTAAGACCAATATTTTTTTGATAACCGTCCAACGGTGATGTTGGACGGTTATCAAAAAGTCTTCCATAAATCGCCACACAGATGGGTCCTGCCGTGGGGGCGGCATTTAGTGGACTTAGAAGCGCCAATGTGATTGGAATTATTTAAAGTTGGTTTTTGGCTGATATTTTTCTATTGTTAGAATGTATGTACTTCCTGGCCTTCAAAGTAGACTATCTGAAAGGTTGCTATTGTGACGCTTGTCGGCTGACAAGCGTCACAATAGCAACCTTCCAGATAATTGATATCTGCCAATATTGATATGCCATGCCATGATTGATATCTGCCACGTATGGCTATACTTGGCAGATATCAATTATTTTTCCAATAATCGTAGCCTTTAAAGTGAATAAGCGTCAGCTAGATAAGAAAAGATACAACCCTGATCATTATTTTAAATATATATTCCATTCCATTCATAATTTTTAACCCTACATAGCAAATGTCTACACAATGAAGATTTAATAAAGTATTAACAGCGGCAGAATTGTTTAGCTGAAGCACGATTAACCTGGTCCACCAGATAACTACCACGGCCTCACACAATACAGGGTTGAAGCAGAGATAATTAGATAATTTATAGTTGCATCTAATGAGTGAAGTATCAAGATGTCTCGAGTGGCAAATATTCTTATTGCGGATGTTCACGGACAGCGATGGGCAATTGGTATCAGGCGGACCGCTTGCCCGCTTACATTTTTCTTGCAAAGATAAAGAATGAGGAAAGAAATAGGGAATGGAAAGTAAGACATACCTTATAGAACTTTCAATTAAAGAAAATATTAAATTTCCAACAATAAATTTAAAGCCGTAAACTGCTATTATTGCTTTTAACAAGGACGCCTTGCCGCCGCCTTCTGAAAAAACAGGTTTCAATATCATTTGTTACGAAAAAAATTGGTTGTTAGTAACGTCGGTTTACGGACGATGATTCTACGTGATAACATACAACACACAAGCCGAACGCTTAGGCCGATCTTGCCTTTTTTTGTGTCTAAAAGAAAAGTAATTTTGATAAAGAAGAACCTTTTAATCTATTCGTTCGTTGATAAAGAGTAGAGCCAGCTTTTTAAAACAGTATTTCGGATGGGGTTGATGCTGCGATAGTACTCAAATATTTCACTGCCAGTTTTTTGCTTGCTAGTCATTGGTCGTGCATGAGGCCGTGAGTTAACATCGATGATCAATTCCATTAACATCGATGTTACGATATTTTTCGTATAGCAACATCGATGTTTTTGCTTTGAACATCGATGATCATCCAGCATCCCTACTTCGATCTGTATTTAATAAGAATTACGACCCAACTTACATCACTGTAATTATTGAAATTTCCTTTCAAATTTCACTAGTTACAGTAATCCTATTTTTTTTATTATAGAGTGGGTATTATTGTGGGTATTTTTCACCAACAAGGCGATGGTCATTGTCGTCTCAACGCTTAGACAACATAAAAAAGAAGATAAAGATACGTTTAATTCAGAATAAGAATCGTTTAAGAAAATTGTATAAAAAATCTTTATCTGCTATTGATCCGTCGCATTATGAAGATTACAAGAAGCACTTTAAAACTAGTAAATTTCTTGAATACTTTAGAAGACTGTGGACTAGATGAACTGTAAAAAAATTGAACCTGTTATTATGTCAATGAAGACCTATCAGATGATGCGAATTACCGCAGGGATCGTATTTGGTCCATTATGCTGTCTATTACACGTAAACGCCTTGAATATTTTGTCGCATGTTCTGCCGACGATGTATACGTAATTTTTTTTTTGTATACTGTACAATAATGCCGGTACGGTATCATCGGACTGTCATGTTATTGAACACAAATATTAAATGATAATTTTGACAATCTAAGTACCTTTTTAACTAGTCATAATCATGTTAAAAAGGTTTAAAGTGAGAATATTTTGGACATACTTTTAATATTACCGTTCGATTCTACAATATAATGTCTACTATAGTATTGTAAAATATGATTTTGACTATATTCTATTGACTGCTATGGGTCTTAAATAAAAACGTGTAATTATAAATTTGAGAATATTAGACATGAGGCACCCAAAAATATTCGTTTGCATATTTAAAAAGTTCTTTAAACTTTCTTTTAACATTTATCAATAAAGTTAGTATGAATCACTCAAAACATCGAGTATCAAGTTAATTAGAACGAGTGTGTGTACTAATGGCTCCTATAAGAGTTAAATCAACAAACTTAAAGACATATACGTACATACGAATACTTATGTATTCTTTTTACAAATGTTTGAACTAAATTATTATTTATTCTTTGACGTTTATTGTTTTGAATAGATTTAACAAGTACCCCCGTATCTTCCTATTGTATCAAAAAAATATATCTTTTAAAAACAACTAAAACACGCAATGCTTTGGTCGAACGATAACCTGACGGGCTTTAGAGATTATGAAAAAAATTAAATGGTAGGGAGATGTTATCCATATCATTGGCCAATAAGTGTGGAGTAACATTAGGTGTATACTATGCCATCGATTCTTTATGTAAATAAGTTTTTAAATTTCCAATTAAAAAAACACGGTCTTTGCCAAAATTTAAATATTAACACATTTCAGAATTGTCACTATAAATTATTTGTTAATTTATTCGTTGATTGTAGAAATTCGTTTAATTTTTTCTTAAAATATTTTGTTCTGCAGATCGGTCGCATTCGTCTCGAGTGAAGTGTGGCACCGTACTTACTAAAAAAAATATAACAGTTCTTGTATCTGATGAAACAAGACAGTTTCAGGCGGAAAACCTTCAGTTGCTCTCTGCTCGCGACCACTAACAAACGTCAAGGAAAATGTCGCTGATACATACATTAGCGACGGTTACAATTTTAGGTAAATTAAATTGTAGATATTTTTTTCTAAATGAAACAGTGTAGTTTCATTTTAAAACAAATTATATGATAATTTACAGTGTTCGCCCCCTACACTACTGGACGATGGGTCGACGTGAAGTCAGGAGATTCCGAAAAGCTGCTGTTCCTAAGTCGAAGAGTGGTGACAGAGTCCAACGAGTTTGACGGTGGTGTATTAGTCGACGAGAAGGGCATAATCGAGGGAATATTCACACGAAATGCAGTAGACACATTCCTTACATCTAAGAACAGTAATGTTAAGGTAAATATTATTACCCACACATATTATTGTACACAAAACTTATTTTCTAACTACTTAATTTTATTAAAAGCTTAATTATAAAAATAGTTTAACCAAGTTAGAGAACCTAAAATAATTTTGGGAATATTATTTTTGTATAAATTTACGCGTTACACTTTATTTAGTTCCTAAACAAATCGTGATCACCAGGTTATAGATGGCGGGGATCTAGCATTGATGGCAGGCGTGGTGGACTCGCACGTACATGTTAACGAGCCCGGACGCACCTCCTGGGAGGGCTACGTGACGGCGACGCAAGCCGCGGCAGCCGGTGGCATCACTACCGTCATCGATATGCCTCTGTAAACACAAATGTTATATCTATATCTTATAAAATGAAACCGTAACAGCTCTTTACTTGAATATATGCTTACAGTAATTCGATACCACCAACAACAACATTGGAAAATTTGAGAATAAAGGCTTCAGCTGCGAGGGAGGAAGTTTTCGTCGATGTTGGATTCTGGGGTGGTATCGTTCCTGGCAATGAGGTTAATAATTTATCTTAAATTTAACAAAACACAACGTAGATTCTATCTTATTTTTCTATAAGGTCTCAGAAATATAATGTTGATGAATATACGGTTACTATAGATCTTAATGGACTAAGGTTTACCTTATTGGCTTTTTATCTTGCAACGGAGCCGGATGTCCTACAATAGTGAAGCCGTGGGATGATTTGTTTAATAGGTACAATATTTCTGTTTTACTTTCCTCACTTCAGTCCAATAAAACATATTTTTCACCTGTAATTCATATTTTTTCTAATTTCGCCTTATCGTTATATTGATATCGTACTATTTATTTTTCTGAAAATGTTACCTCCAGAACTGAATGTACGAAGTACCTTTATACATTTATTTTTATAGATGGAGCTACATGACATGATCAGGGCTGGCGTAGTGGGTTTCAAGGGTTTCTTAGCCGACAGTGGAGTAGCTGAATTCCCGAATGTCAACCAAATCGAACTAGGAAACATCTTCTCAGTCCTCAACGGCACTGGAACAGTTTTGGCGGTAAGTTATTGAAACGAATAAGTCGTAATGAAGTGTAGAAGAGATTGTTTGGCTTTATTCGATTGTAAATAATAAATAAATATATAGGTATCATTTTTTAACCTCATAACTCTAATAGCAACCTTTGAGTAATTAGGTTATCAAATGTTACATTCATCAGAGGGAAGAATAACTTAAGTTACCACTTCTCAAACTTTATTTGAGCACAATATAGATAAGAACTGTCCTGTCCTTGGTTAAGAGTCCAACGATATTTTATCGTAATTTCGGGAATTGTTTGTCATAAATACCTTCGGACTATGTGTGTAATATTTGGCTATAAAAAAATTTAATGTGTAAGATATATATA
>DWTW01003101.1:0-10304 GCA_018246275.1 Papilio slateri
TCTAAACTGCATTAGGGATTTAGTGACGTTATTTTTATTACAATTTCATTGATGTTTTTCCTGTTTAAATTAATTTAGAAATAAACTTGTTAAATGTTCATTCATCAATTAGTCCGTAAGTGAATTCCGAGTTGTTTTGAATGATGTCATTTTTATGTGAACTTTTTTTTACGATCATTGTTAGATAGAGTTTTTACAAGTAAACAGGTTAAAGGGTGAAGAGTGCATTGGTGCGAAACTGAGAGAACCTGGGTCTAAGCAGATATTCTCAGCGTAATAGGATCCCACAGCCTTTCGGCCTAGTCGCTTCGGGACCAAATACTATAATTTTATTTGTTTATTGAGGGAGACAACCATTTCTTCTTGATTCAGCTTCCTGCTATTATTTACATACTTTTTTTTTGAATAGATTAATGATGCATGGACCGTGAATTTATTGCGTAAACATATTATTGACCATTTATTGACGTTTGGAAACGTCGAAGTAGTTTATTGAAGTAGACTCAATGATTAGATCGCTGTTGTGGCCCTGTGGCGTCCAAGTATTACAAATAAACTATTTCATTAAAGTTATTGTTTTATTTGTCCGTGTGCCGATCCTATTGCGGGGCATAGACGGTAGGCATGAAGCGTTATTTACGATTGTTATTACATTCCTATGGGCATGAGTGCGGGAACGAGACCTATCGTAAGAACTATTTCTAACTTCAATTAGTAACTACGCAAAAGCAAACTATAATGAACCCTAAAAAAACTGGAGTTCTTTAAAACACAATTTAATTTCCCTGTAGCTGTTAAATTGAGAACTGTGTGACAGTATTACAAGAGAAATTAGTTTGGTATAGATAGTATTCAATATGCACCGGACCATAAAGTTCGTTGTTGACAAGATAACGAACCACACGCCGCTCGTTAGTTCTCCCGCCGCGCGTAAATAAAACTAGAGAGATTACATTGAAAAATAATTTATTCTTCATGATTTACTATTTACTCTTGTTTATAATATTTAGAAAATTCTCAACAATATTTGTATATTTCACATTAAGAAACGTTTATAATATAATCATTGCTGGATTGTAGTATTTTGGCATATCACTATTACACTCGTTACACTTCAGATCGATAAGGAAAACGCAGAGAAACATAATTTATTATTTTAATGTAAACAGATAAAAGTAAGATGATTTTGTATAAAATTTGACTACAGCAGACTCAATAATACAATCTAGTTCGGTTGCAGCGAAAGGAAACACAGCTGATGTTAAGAGATCGTCTCAGTTCTAGGATACACCAATTTACATTTTACAATAACTTCGCGACAATTACAACAAAGATAGTAACAATTTCCTTACACCTCCATTACTTACGCTTTAAGTCGCAACTAATATAAAATGCATAATACTCTAAGATTTTGTTACCTTAAAAATACATCAAAATGGAAACGAAAATACACCGAAACAAACAATACATATTTACACATTCCGTACCCATAGAAAGAACACTTATTAGAAAACAATTTCAATTTTATTTCCACTACCATTGACAGCAGATTCAGTATCCTTAACCTACCACTAGGAGATGGTACGAAATAAGTCGTACGCGAACGTCGACGGGGTACGCAACGCGCGCACACACCTTCACATTTAGTCTATCACAGCTTACTGTAAGTGGCGTCCGGAGACCCCGCGAGACCTCGACCGGGCAAGATACGTACCGCGAACTCGCGATACAACGAGCGAATCACTTTAACACTTTAACATCAAGAATCATACGTAGGACGGCGTGGATCCGCTGAAGTCGCTCAGCGGCACGTCGGCCGTTTTATGTAGGGCCAACGTGCCGCCCGACACCGCGTAGATCTTGAACACGCGCGTGAGCAGCCTGTACTACAAGGGCGTGTTCTCGCAGAGCCCAGCGCACTCGCCGCACACGAGCTGCCCGGCCGCATGCTTCACCTCGCACTCGGGCTGCGCCAGCTCCACCGCCAGCAGCACCCGTGTCTCCCGCCCCGCGTCGCCCTTCAGCTCCTTCACGTCCACTTTAGGCTCCCGCTCCACGTCGCATTCCACCTCGCGCCGCAACTCCGGCGAGCTTGCACTCACGGCCATTTGACATCTCCCGCGTTCTCTGCCCAGCAAAGGCTCGCTGAAGGGCTTGAACTCGATTCTGTCACACTTATACTTCACGTGTCCCAATTGTAAGCCCGCTTTCGAAGTGGAAGCCGGCGTAGGAAATTCGAGGCTCGGCGGCGGCACCGGCTGCAGCGGTTTTATCTTCGCCATCAGTTTTGGAGGCCCTCGCTCTATCATATTGATGTGAATACCTTCAGGAATCGTTAGCGGCGAATTACGCCTCGAGTTCACGGACCTTTCCGTCGGTGTATAATAAACGGACACTTTGCTTTCGTCATCGGTGAGCGGGTTGGGGAGGTAAGACAACTTTTCAATCTTGGTCTTCAGATACATGTCGATGACTTCCACGTCCGGATCAAAAGCCATGGAATCGCTCCGCCCACAGGATCCGCTGCGGCAGTTCTCAAAGTACAAGGTCGGCAGATTTTCCAAAACCTTATTCAACGTCTGCTGTTGATATTTGTACGATTCGCGAAGTCTTAGTATTTGATGGGCGCTGAATTTGCGTATTTTATTCCTTTGGAATACGTAGTTCTCTCTGACCCAGTTCAATTGTGATGTGGAGTACTCACGAACCCTTTTCACCTGCGTTTATAAATGTACACATAGTTACTTAATTTTATTATTTTAAACCGATAATTCGATACCTAACCTATAATCATTATATTTAGTTATACAGATAAAACAATAATTTGATGAAACAAAATATTCTTATAAAACAACACTCAAATTCTCTACGTATTTAAATATTATATAAATTTAAATACCTGGTCGTAGTACTGATCCTTCATGGCAGTCAAGTGATTGCTGCCAATGTCTCTGATGTTGCGCAGGTGCGTCGCCTGCGAGGAGTAGCTATTCTGTATCCATTCCATTTGCTGCGTACAGTTTTCCTTGATGCGATGAACCTAAAAGTTAATCATACATTATTAAATTGAACACAAGTTCAATTCCAATACATAGTACTCGTAATAATTTTGGCAAATTTACCTGAACAGCGTAGTTCTCTCGCAGTTTTTCCAATTGCTGTCTCTTGTATTGTTCTATGTTATCCAGCATATTGTATATCTGGCGAGTGCGCGGCGCGTCGCGACCCACGCACGCGCAACAGCTGCAGCACGTTTCCAAGAGTCGGAATCTGAAATGTGTGACGTTTAAATTTTACTTAAAGCTCATCTAAAAATTGTATTGTTCATTACTAATAACATAATTGAAAACAATTATAGTTAACCAACCTGTGGAAGATATAACGTATGGCTTGAATCAATAAAGTCATTCCCAGGAATAAGGCGGCGCAAAAAGCTCCACAAAGCAGACTGTAGATCTTTATTTCGAACATTGTCATCGGGTCGATGTTTAAGATCACCTCTGCGGTCACATTGGCGGAAGGGTTTGTCGCGTAACAGAGATACGTTCCGGTGTCTTCTCTGTGTATGTCAGTAATGAATAGACTGCCGTCTTCCACCACCCTCACTCGGGATCTGTCGTTGTCTATCGGGCGGTAGTGTTGGTCGTGGGCGGTTCCATGTTTTCGGAATATGTCAGGGACCAACGGATTTGGATTCCAATGATAGACGTCCCTCGTTGGTGTGATCCAAGTGATCGACGGCGCTGGGTTGCCGTCGAATTTGCACTCCAGTCGCGCTTCCGTCTGCAGTCGATACAAACCCAGTGGACTGCTCGTGATGAGTTGCGGAGGTTTGCAGTTGGTGTCGTTGAGCACTCGCAGCATGTCGCCGGGGTAGGCGCGTCTGCAACTCAGGTCGGATCTTATTATTTCTTTTCTCTTCTCGGCCCAAGCCGCAAACCACGCCATGCGGCAATCGCAAGCCCACGGATTTTTGTTCATTCTCAAAGATATTAATTTATCTAATTTCTCTAAGCTTAAAGGTAAAAAAGTCAAGTCGTTGCCGCTTATATCCAAATGTGCTATCGCCGGCGTATCGTCGAAAACGTACCTTTCTATTTCACTTAAATTACGATTGCCTCTAATAAAAAGTCGCTGTAAATTATTCAAACCTTTAAAATTCGTATTCTGTATAACTGTCATCTGGGTGTTGTCGAGGTAGAACGTTTGTAAATTTTCATTATTTTGGAACAGCCCCGCCGGCAGCCGCTTGAGTCTATTCCCTCCAATGTTGAGCCACTTTAATTTATATAGTTTCTTAAAAGCATCGTATGATATGTTTTGGAAGTTATTGTAGCTAAGATTAAGATCTGTTAGTTGTTCAAAATTATCGAACATAGACTTAGGTATATAATCTAGTTTATTGCCGGATAAATCGAGGATTTCCAACTCCCTCAAGTTGACTAGAGCTTTCGAAGTTATTTCGACTAGGCTATTATTATTTAGGAACAGTTGCTTCAATTGACGGTTAGGCTTAAAAAAGTAGTCTAAGAATGTTGCGATTTTATTATGAGATATATCCAAATACTTTAACCTAGTCAGTGGTCCGAAGACCTGGAATGGTATGACGTGAAGCTGATTGTGTGACACGTCCAGGACTTCTAGGTTCTCTAGAAGCTTGAACGTCGAGCGAGGTATGTCGTCGATCTTGTTCCGAGAGAGGTTCAGATGTATTAAGTTGTTCAGTCTTGCGAACAGTTCGTCCTTCGCCCTTTGTATTTCGTTTCTGCTTAAATCGATGTATTCTAACTTGTATAGGCCTAGAAAAAGATCCCGATCTATATCCTGGATGTACGAGTCTGTCCAAGTGATGTTCCGGAGGTCCGTCCCATATATGACAATAGTGCTCCTGTTGAGTTGGTTACCGGCAACGGTTAGGTTGGAGCATGACAGGCGTGTTGTGGTGCAGTTGCAGGCAGAAGGGCATTCCTCCCCCGCAGCTGCGCAAATTATTGCCAGCGTCAATATTTTGTGCAGCCACCGCATTATTTTACAACCCTCATAGTCTTACTGACTGAAACAAAACACATTTGGTACATTTAATAATTTTATACATTAATATTCTTTTTCTAGGTAATGTTATTGTTTTATTCTTCGTAGCATATGTTATTACATAATAGAGAACAATTAATATTTAAAAAATAGGTAATGACGATTTTTTTTAATAAAATATGAGATCGTAAAGAAGTAATAGATTGTAAATCATTTACTCATTTCTTTTGACCAGTCCAACTAATGTTTAGCTTGTACTAGGACATAGTTCATGACAATAGTTGAATGGTGAATTTGAACCCATAGTCTCATGTTTTACAGTTCGTATCCTTAACCATTACGGTATTGGTGCTTCAAATTATAAAAAAATATGTTAATATGTATTGAACTTAGTCTACCGCTATTATCATAAAATTTAATTATATTTATTGAAATTATTTGTATTTATAATTTCAATTGATGATAGAAGTGGCTCTGCTTTCTAATCAGTTTATTACATTCCAAGGAATCTGTTGTTCTAGAACCCTACATGGTTGATGGTTACGATACTTTGTTTATTTCATCCATATTGACAAATTATGTGCTAAAATGCTGCATGCTGCTGCTCAGTGTATAATGATTAGTTCATACATTGTCAAAATTTTCATATCATTGACAGACTTTATTAGCTCATAAGATAGAAATTGTAATCTGTGGGTTTTGTTTGCCTAGTTAATAGTTATTATCTATGAAGTACCATAGTGAATATTACTTCTTTATTTTTTTTTTAAATAACTGATAAAATATGCATAAAACAATTTATTGATGTGGAATGTCCACAGTAATAAATAATTTGGTGAATTTTGAAAACATTATTGACTAACCATTATTATCCATTAAATGGCAAATTGCATCCTATATTTAATTTTATTTGATTTGTACAATTGTACTAAGTAAGATTTTACTTCTTTCCTTTTTTTAAGTAAATACATTTTAAAACAGATATTAAGTCAAATACTATATTCCGAAGCATATATAAATGTTATGCAATGAATATTTTTTACTTTATTTAAGTGTCATCAGTAAATGGACTAACTATCATTTTAGAAATAAACATTCATTATTTCTGTCCGTCAGTACGAATTGCCAGTCACTTCATCACAACAAATATTTGTTGGAAATGAAAATGATTAAGTTATTGTTACTAGGTTCACATTTATATCTCTAAATGTAGATTCCATCTTTTAACACTGTAGCAGATTATTTTAACCCAGTAATGTTCAATATGCAATGAAATTAACATGTATTGAATTCAATTAGATCAATAACATCAATCAGTTGTGATATTAATTTGAATGTCTTATTATCTTTTGGGAATTGAACCCAGACTTAATGGTCATCATGTCTTTATTACTATTCTGTATGTGCATGTTGCAAACGGCACTTTTGTTACGGTTCTTATAAACTTTTAACGGAATGATTCGTATATTATTTCTGTATAAAACATCGCCACGTAGACCTTGGTAATTATCACTAATTATTTCGAAAGGTTTTGTTAATTACTCTTTTTCGTTTAAATTGTTGCTTATAATTTAGACTGAAAGAATTCGATATTAATTAAAGGAGGCATATTGAAAATTTATTGTAAGATGTCAACCTTCTTATAGCTTTCTGCTGCGAATAATTTCACATTGTTCTATAATTGTATTTATTTTCTTTCATAATTTAATGTTTTTAAATTGTTTTATACAATGGCAATGAGAGAATACTGTGAAATACAAACCGAGCAAACAATACGTTCCCTAGACACTCTCCCACAGTGGCTCGTAGCTCACCTTTTAACACGTCGCTCCACCTACAATAATCCAGCTGTGGGACACAACACGCACACACACGACGCTATTTAATTCATTAAGGCAACGATAGAACACATTATTTACCTAATATTCGTCCGCATCCTACTTCAAACTTGCATAATCTCATTTTATGTTGACCACCGAAATACGAACGCCTGCCATTGTGATTCGCGTACGTTTTTCTAACATATCATAACACTCTGCATTCTCATTCTCACACGAAATGCACAAGAAACTTTATTAAATAGTGAATAACACTTGAATACACAAATTTCACAAATAAAACGTGTAAGCTCTTGCGATAATCAAAAACGCTGTCACTAGTCGGGAGGCGAACACTAGAAAGAAATAAATGGCGGCGCTAGTCCGGTGCGCGGCGCGACGCTCTCTCTCTGACGTGCGCGAGGACACTGTGTGCGTCTCGCTCGCACTCGGCCTTTTGTGTCAGCTGTCGGGCGCGAAGTTACCCGAACGGCACCGAGATCGGGCGAAAGTCGCAACGCACGGCGTGTGCTTGGTGCCCGCCATTCCGTTGGATTTTCTTTGCTTCAATACGAATGCAAAATGTACAGTGACGGGCTTTACAGCCCACGTCAATGAAAACCGGAATGTTATTGTTCATTTAAAATGTTAATATTTAAACGAGATGAGTAATGCTATGTTGTTTTACAAACAGTTGACATTTATCTTTTTAACTACAATGTACTACCTCCTCGTAAGACGAGTCATATTTTCGTGTGGTAACGACATTAAATGCAATAAAAATCACAATTTGTTTAAAATATAAAACATAGTACGAATTAAAAACAGTATTTATTTATTTATGCGTGACATGCGGAGTCATTTATTAGACCATAAAAATTATATGTTTTTTAAACGTCTTGATCATTGCCTCACACCTTGTGTGAAGCTGTTGATAGTATAGTGGTTGTTTTATTACGTCTTGAGTTGGTATGTAGTTTTATGTTATAAGGTTGGAACCACATTTTTAATAGGTGATAGGGCGGGCGTTACGCCAGTCAGACAGTTTGCACAAAAAATAATTCTTAGACAATTTTCTTCACATCCGTACATATATTAAAACCGGTTGTTTGAAACGAACCCAGGCCTCGGTATGTCGGCCATACGAGTGATATAACACTGATATAACGCGAGAGTCGGCCTCTAGGCTGTGGACAACGCCACGGAGCCAGCCGAAATGAAACCGAGATGTGTTTATGTAAATATGTTATTTGCATGTTCAAATATATGTACACGGAACGTGTCCTATATGACAATATATCTACATAATATATCACCCGCGGAACATGGTTCTAGCAAGTTATTACTTTTATAAATAACCGTCGTTATAATTCTAAGAGATTTTGTAACATCGATTCTTTTAGAGTTTTCGAGTGGAAATATTTTAGCATTTCTATAGATAGCATCTATCATTGGTGGTAGGTAAGTGACGACTGAGTGAGACATGACTTCGTACCGTCAAACAGGCTTTGGCAAATTAATACTATAATGAAATGAACATTGGGTACACGCAACAAGATCTCGGTGCGATATTAATTTTCCTTTTATACCTGCGTCCATTTATTCGAATTTCCTTGTTCCCATTTTCCATTCATCGGTCATGTTAGGGTTAGGTGGTGATCTTCCACGCGTACATTTATACGAGTTTCATCTGGACGTGTTTGGTTACCCAATGAACGTACGTTTCACAGCTGTGTCTACATAGTTACTAGTTAGTTATTATAATTTTACTTTATAAGATTCTTTGCTGTTATTACGTATTCATTGTCCTCTTTCTCGGTGATAGTTTCAATAGCATATTGTTATTTCAATTATACTTAACTGTATATTGACACATCAATTGTCAGGACGCTAATGACTTCATAACGTCTCTGTTGATTGTTCGGTCTTACGTAAGAGCACTGAGCTGTACCCAACTGTACTGGCATGCATGTAAACATTCACTAATTGTACTCGCATGCAGCCGTCACCTTCTAATTGTTATAAAGCTTTGAGAGACCGTAATGCCAAAATCTAGAGTATCCTTTAAGTAATCACTTAGATTAGATGAATTTCGTTGACCGCGTTAAGTTGTGGCCAATTGCCAAACGCACAGATTCTAAGACTAATTCGTGTCAAGGACGCGTGGGTGTGTTATATTTTCTATTATATCATTATATTATCCCGTCGACATTATGCGTCCGACGTCGGACACAATTCTGCAGTACTAAAATACTAACTAGGAAAAATAGGATAGTCTAGTGTTTTCTACCAAATATGATGAGTTTACATCCATTGCCTCTCACGTCGGCTTAAGACGGACAGACTGGTGGCAGACCTTCTAACTCTATCAGATTCAATTTTACAGGAGGCCGACCATATGCAAGATGGTATATGATGTATGAACATTAGTCTCTTATAGAATACAAACGTAAGATAGTAAGCAGCATCTATACAAGATATATCTGACCATACAATGATAGGTTCTTAGGTTATCGCATAAGTGCTTCAGAATTATTTACCAAATAGTGGTAAGTAAATGGGTGCTTTCACTCGATTTATAAAAAAATGGAACAGTCGACTAAAATTAATTATTTCTCAGGACTTCAGGGCCTGGGAACTACGCTGGGAACTCTGTGATGAATATAACTTAAAATTGCTCAGTCATTGTTTTTGTTTGATCCATATAAGGAAGGAAAAGTCGTAGTTCAATACGGTAAGTCAATTAACCGATTCGTTAGTTACTTGTAGAGGAAAGAGCTGTTTCAAATTTGTTATGTTTACTATTATAGTTTCCTCTAAGGATCATTAGATTGGGACCAAAATTAATATTGACTGGGGGAGGATTATTTTTGCGACCTTAATTCTTGAAATATCTGACACATACGTGAGCATGACACATCATCTCCCAGCATTTTCTCACTTTATCTGAGTCGGCACAACAGGTTTTCCACTTCCACATCGATTTCCGTCAATTCAGTCGATACTCCCTTCTGTTCCATGTGATTCTTCACGAAATCCATCCATCTTTTCTTAGGCCTACCACTACCGACATATCCCTCCATATTCATATCTAAAACTCTAATTGTCTCCGCATAACATGCCCATACCATGCTAACCTTTTGCTCAAGTATACTGATCACAATGATAAGGTTTTATGAGATCTTTTTCTTTTACAAGTAACTTACATTTGTATACAAAGCATTTTTGAATGGTTTCCAACACAAGAATACACTCGCAAAAATATTTGGACAATGCCAATTTCAGTTCACAGATCGATTAATTTAGATTAATCTATTCAATTTTGATTCAGATTAATCTATTCAATATAAAAAAAAACTCTTGAACAATCCTGAATGTTTAATATTCACGAGCTACCTTACACCTACACGTTTATGTTCGGTTTTTTTTTTTTTTTTTTGTGAGTGGCTTGCCAAT
>DWTW01003102.1:0-10304 GCA_018246275.1 Papilio slateri
GTATTAGTCCTGATCATATGTCCCCATTGTCATATTTATAGGACAGGCTGAAACAGGGATGAAGGTATATTTTTTTGTCATACTATTTTTTCTTAATGTATTATGAACTTAATTTAAAGAATTGATCAGAAAATTCCAATGTTTTCCATGCTTGGGAAGTAATGGGTTAATAATTTTTTAGTTCTTGTCAAGTTTAACGTTTCGTTTTATTTATAAGCACTTTACAACAAATTGTTCATTTTGTAGCACTTATATTGAAAGTAGATTCAAAGCTAATTATTTCCTCCTCAGGGTCGAAATGGGACTCGCTGTCACAGGAGATTTGGGACAAGTTTATGAAGTCGCAGCAGACAGATGAAACGTTCAGGAAGAAGATGAACTTGTGGCGCTACCTCAGCATGGCCATCAGGGTATGTTATGTGTTTGACAATAATGTAATAATAATAAATTGTATCCCAAAAGCCACTGAACAGAACAACTATTTCATTTGCTGTGTTCATTCCTATACAGTCTCTTTTTTTACTGCCAAAATTGATTTTTATAGATGGTTTTTCTTCCTCCAAGAAAGAAGGAAAATTAGCAATCAGTTCCCCAGCTATTATATGCTACTTTATGTTACTGACCTTTTTTAGGGGAAGTAGATAAGGAACAGGAGAGAAAGGAATGGGAAGAGGATGAGGCCTGCAACACCTCACTCATCAGACAAAATACAGAAATACCTTCCTATAGGTACCCAACAATTCATGGCTGTTTTCTGTGAGGTTGTAGAACATCCTCGCTGGAGCCGACTCATCACGTGCTGTTGCGGTTGCTGGATACATCAATATATCATTTGCTATCAATATGCTGATGGTCATAAATGGTGTTTGGTTATTCTTAATGTGAACTGTCTTGCTGTTCAGTCTGTGTTCCCGCGCTACTCGCTGTACGTGGTGGGCTCGACGATGTCGGGCTTCGGTCTGGACAACTCTGATATGGACCTGTGCCTGCACGTGCGCGCCCACCAACACGTGGAGCCGCGCGCGCAGGCGCTCGTGCACCTCAACTACCTGCTCGAGTATATACGCACCTTCGACTCAGGTACCATACCTGTGCCATCCGTACCATACCGTCCTTACTATACTGTTGCAACAAATGGGCTTGCAGAATCTAGAGAAAGTTCAGTGGAAATTTAATCAATCAATTAATAGTTTAATTATTTAAGGCCAAATGAAACAGTCACATATAGTCCGACCAACTTATTTGTGAACTGAGTGGCGTCGCCACCGTCGCTTTAGAGCTCTGCCTCACCACGACGCAATGACGACGTCACCAGCGACTCCGACCTGGCGTTGGTTAGTTCGTTTATATCAATATTAAGAAAATTCTGGCGGCCGGTTGAGTGAGTGAGGCGAGCTGCAAATTTGCAATGCACAGGTACATTCTAGTGGCAACGTCACCAGGCCGCCAGAGTATCCATTCGCCATGGCGCCATTAAATTGAGTATGATGAATGAAAAGCATTGTAATTTAAAATTCGAAAAGAAATCCACTCAACAACAGTTGTTGTGTCCTATTTATTTATTTTTAATTCCAAGGGCTGAGGTTTTATTTTTGAATTTAGGCCTTTATTTAGACCAGAAATATAAGTTACGTTTACGTTTACTTCTCTAAAAATTTTAATAATTACTTTATTATTTTTAGTAATCACGAATATAATCGTTTATTCTGCAATAGAAGTGAACTCATTTTTAATAAAGCACTATATTGAGAAATTTAATACGTAAAAACTGACAAGTCCCAAGTCGGCGGACACTGACAACGGTTTGACATTGCAATATGACGACTCTGTAGTTCCAATTTTCGCCACTTCACAGATAACTTGGCCGCCACAAATTGACGCGCGACTTCCTACGCACTTCTGAGTCCGCATAGCGATACTGCGGGTACACACTGGGCGTTTTTAAGAGCGCGCCTAGTGTGTACCCGCTGTTAGTCCCAACCCAACACATGACGGCAAGAATACTTTCTAAATGCAAATTTGTCATATGATTGGAATGGATTTACAGACCAATCAATATTAGATCTGGATACATCTTAAAATTGACATCAGAGCAATGGTAAAGCCAACAGCAGTAACTGTTACACGAAGGCACCGGTACGACCAGGGAAGTTCCACAAGCTTACAGAAAATAGGCAGTAAAAGGTATTCAAAATTTTCCATATGATCTGAGAAAAGAGACGCCACAATCTCCATCCCCTCCCCATCCCTTCCGTCTCTGTTCTCCTTATCCACTCCAGCATACACGAATCCATTGTATAAAAGTGACAACCCTGGCCCTAAGCTTTAAACAAGCATTCAACACAGAACCACATTGATAAGTGACCTGTTGTTTGTAATCTGGATGATGAGGTGTTAGATTGTAAACATCCTTAATTTATAATCTCACTAGTGATATTATAAACTGTCGTAAAATTGTGTACAGTAGTTTAGTTCTACCATTTACAATTGAACATACTTTTTCCCCAATTGTTTATAATCTATTGTCATCAAATCATGCCACCTTCTTAACTAGCATCAAAAAAATTCCTCATTCCTTTGGTTATCTTTTGCTCGTCCATTTAATGCAATAGTGTCTGTCGCTCCCGATAACTCTCCACTACCATTTTTGAAAGCACATTAATCTGGCTATGCCCATAATTTATTTGTCCAAAGTTTTGTGTTTGTATTTTACATAGTTTGAAGAGCATATATAAAAAGGTTTTTGCACTAAACTTCTTATGAATAAACTTGAAATTGGATATAAAAGTTTAATTAACAAATAATCATACTATTTACAGAGGTATATTTCATTTATACAATACTGTAACAGTTACAGATATTGCACAAGACAATTTGCTATTATAATAACTACAGTCCGTTCTATTGTAGCCCACTCGGACTAATCAATTGTATAATTGAGAAGTGAAACCAATATATATATATTTTATACTTTACTATCGGACCCGGCAGACATTCGTCTGTCTGCTATATGCGGATTCAGCTAATATATTTATTTTCGTTAATCCTCAATTTAAAAAAAAAATATAAAAAAAAACCATAACAACCATGGGATGGCAGCACCACCTACAGGGTTCAATTGTGAATCTAAACGAGGCCAGGACCCACTCAAATACACATAAAATATGTCATTCAAATTGTTCAGCCATTTTTAGTTTAGATTAGGAGTTCAGTCACATATGCATGCACGGAATTTAAAGATTTGAAACATGTTTTTATTATTATTTAAAGATTTGCAATAAAATAGGTGTGCTTGTTTTGATTCTATTTGCTTCCATTGTTACTAAATTGTATTTACTTTATTTTGAAAAATAAATCAAAATGTAATAGTAGAATTAAGACAGGTATTAATGGTAATAACTTTATATATATACAAAGTAAAAATATGTTGTGAAAATCATAATAATATGAAGTAGGGTAAAAGTCAATAATTTATTAAATTTAAATGCAAAATATTTTATATCTAGTTCTTGATATAAAGAACGAGTGCACAGGTCTCTCTAGAAACAAACTTTAATAGGTCTTGCCTTGTGGCATTATACAGGGCGTTCGAACATGGCGTATACATAGACAATCGCCTTATTTGGGCTCTAATCACAAAAGGACAACATTTTCTTAAATAAGTGATTTCTATTTTTTTATAATTAATTTTGTAACCATAGCTTTGTATTGACTAAAAAAAATTGGTTACAATTTCCACACACCCTGTATATTGTGGACATCTATGCAGTGTTGGATACAAATTAACAAAAAATAGCCATTTTTTATGAATAAATAAGCCTCTTTTTCTCCTTTTTAAATTTGATTCAAGTGATTCTTTCATATTGATAGTGTTATTGCTTTTTGTAAAATTGGTTTTAATTTTTTCTATTATACGAGTGAAAGATTCTCAATTTAGCAACTGTTTTACCAACATAACATGTGGACCACTTTCATAGGTTACTATAAAAAAAAAGAAATTCCAACAAAGGTACACTTATGCCGTCAGCATGTTTAATAATTGAACTATTTTAAATACCTCTGAACGGACGAAGCCACTGGCAGTGACTAGTTCACAAACATCTCACAAAAACTATAAACACTTCACCACATCACCAAAACACACTTTTTTTCAACTTTCACTACAACACAATTCATACGTTCACTATCAACTATGTCTTCTGCCGGAGCCAGTGGGGAGCGGGACTCACTCGAGTCCAAATAGCCAGTTGATGCCCTGAGCGAGGAATAGGATGAGCGGCTGCCAGGCCACCAGCCACCTGATCCAGTCCAGCAGCTGTCCGTACAGGATGTGGGGCCGATCCCAACTGATTTATTGTTAAGGTTAAATATACATAATAAACAATATATGCAATAGATGATTCATATGAGATGAAAGGAGAGATGAAAGGAAAAGCTCAATTAGACTTTCCCCATTCAATATTCCATGTGATCGAAAGAAAGTTCAAGTAACAATGACGCACAACCTGCATATACACTGATAGACCCCGCTACAACATCTGTGCACGAATGGGCCGGCTCGACCGGTGACATACTACGACCTCACAGAGGACAGGCGTGAAGTAGAAGTATTCTGCATTTTGCCCGATGAGTGAGGTGCCGGAGGCCTAATTTTAGTCCTCTTCCTTTTCTCATTCTTTAAGGATAAGATGGAAAGGAGAAAAGAATTGGACGGGAAGGGAATGGATAGGAAAAGGGAATATCCTTTTTCCTTTCCATGAAAGGTAGGCAACGCATCTGCAACTCATTTGCTTGTAGCAGTCACTCTACATCACGTGAACCGGTGCTTGTTTGCCACCTTCTACAATAAAAAAAACTTTTGTTATAGAAATCGGATTTCAAGTATAAAAGGATACGGGTTGGTGAACATGCGTCGCAGGTCCACCTTCTCCTTGCAGTAGGGGCAGGTCTGCTTCTTGCCCACGATGCACCAGCCCCGGATGCAGAACTCGTGGAACACGTGCCCGCACGGCAGCTTGTACGTGTTCTCTGGAACACACGACATGTATTTTAAATATGGATGGTTTCGTTATTTGTATTACTGTTACATATACTAATATAAAGAGAAAAGATTTGTTTGTTAGTTTGTTTCGGATAAACTCAAAAACTTCTGAACCGATTTAAAAAATTCTTTCACCAATAGAAAGCAAATAACATAGGCTATATTATATATTTTATTTATCTATATACCCGAGCGAAGCCGGTGCTTGTATTAAATTTACGAAGCGTGACTCTGACTGATAGGATTAGAGACAGTGTTGCAAGCGTACTAGGGTCGCTCTGCATGCTCCACTCACCTAGGATCCCCTCCTCGTTGACGTTCACCAGTAACTGGTTGCCGCATACCGCGCACACGTTGCTCTCCAGCTGTCGCGTCGGGATACCCTCCTTTGTGTAATACTGAAATATGCAAAGCAATTTCTTAAGAATGTTCTTTTCTAATTGAAAGAAATTAGTGTCAAAATTTTTGTCCAATTACGACGTGAACATCTTCAAGAGAAAAGTGAATAAAATCATGCTAATTATCCTGACTATTTCAATTGACGCCAATTTATCTGAACTAATATTATAAAGAGGAAAGATTAGATTGTTCTTGAAAAGGCTCTGAAACTACTGGACCGGTTTGAAATAATCCTTCACCATTAGAATCCTGCATTATCCCTGATGAACATAGGCTATATAATATTTTCAAAAAGTTAGGGATCCGTATGAAAACTTCGATAATACAACCCAAGGTGTGAAAAAAATACCAAAAAAATCGTTATATCGCCTACGCTGCGTAAATTTTTGACAATAGAGCAAAGTAATACAATACAATTTTATAGAGGACATCAATATCTACTAAAAAGTCCGCGATACCATACGTCTAACTATTACAGTTATGTCTCAATAACTACTTTTTTATGTAAAAACTAGCGGCCCGCCCCGGCTTCATTTTAATTAAATACCTGTGCAAAGCAGAGGCGGGCCGCTAGTTCATAATAAAAAGAAACCTGCGCGTAGTATAATTAGTAGACAGTGTATAAAATCGTATTTTGTCTTCCTAGTGAAGTACAGAGGCCCATTTCCACTATCATCTCTTCCTCTCCTTTTCCATATGCACTATCTTCTCGTCCTTCCAATAAAGCTAGAAAGGTAGTTTAGTTGAAAGTAGTAAAGTTTACTTTCTCGTTATTAAAAAAGAACAGTTGTTCACCTCACCCCAATAGAAGCTGCCATTTTATCGGTACAGTACTCTGCGACATCTCGTCCTAAGACCCCGAAGTAGAGGCCGTAGAATAGAAGCACGAGCGCCACGTCCATCCACTGCTGCGGCTTGTGGCCGAAGAACATGTTCACACCGACGAATGTGGCCATCATGACGATGTACCCGACCACGCCCAGGAAACAACTCGCCTTGTATATTAGGTAGAACCATTTGTACACCAACCTGTGGAAAAGAAAAGTGTGGTCACAGTGAACGAATAAAAAAATATCTGCAAATTCCTATGAAAATAAAATAGAATTTACTTTCGGATATGTTGGCGGACTTCGTTTTTAGTAGTAATAGACAAATCACTAAATGGCTCACTTCACATTATGTAATCGCTGCTTCAACAACACGACACAACACTCGGAAGAATTACTGATGCTCTGATAGACATTTTGTAGGAAAGTCTTTTTCAATAAGATAAGTATCAATATCAAACATAAAAATCTTCTTTAATTTCTTTCTTCCTGCCCTCTTTCTACTGTGGGGTCGGCACGGTACGGCCGTAGTCCATACTGTATAAGGTTTTTGGCTACAGTTTCTTACGGCCGGCCGCCTGCCTGACGCCACCCTCGGGCATACATATGAAATATTAGTAGATTATCCATATAATTTACTAATATTTCTTTTAACCATGTCCAAACAAGTTTTAAATTTGGTTCGCGACAATAGTAGAATGGCGGAATTCGGACCCACGACCATGTTGTGTAAGTTTCGCGGTCCTCATCTTTAATCATTAGGCTATTGGGATATTAAAAATTTCCTTTAATAAAGTAAGCATACTTTTAGGTTTTTCTTATTATATATATGAATGCAGTTCATAAGTTGATTTTTTTAATTATTATTGTCTTAAATAAATTTCTTACGAACATCCGGTGATGTTGTCGATGATATCATCGAGGTTTTAACATTTAAATTATAATTATCATATATGTATTGGAAATATAATCAAGTCTAAATAAGAAATAATTATTTGTACCAATGATTTAATTTAATTTACATAATACGTCGCCAGGACGTTGTCGATTGCATCATGTCGACCATCGATAGCGGCGGGGCGATCGAGCGATGCACTCGCGGCGGCGGGCAGTCTCACGGAAGAGAGCAAAGGGGCAACAAGTTGTGTAAAATAATGTGAACTACTGTAAAGTGAAGCTAAGTTTAATTCGCCGGACCTAAAACCCTTTCATACACTTACCTAGGCGTGGTGTTGGACATGGGCCTGGCCGTGGACTTGCGTATCACTAACCCCGTCAGCAGCGTGAAGATCGTCCATATGCTGATGAACCTCCACCAGCCCTTGTTGAAGCTCAGCGCCAACGGTATCGACCACATAGATATCATTGTGAAAAACTGAAAACGGAAACAAACTTTGAAATTGTGTATTCTATTCTACTCTCCTATATCTATTGCCCTGTCATCGGACGCTTAGACAAACTACTAATCTTTCGTTGTGGCCATACCTAGCGTTCGAAGTAAGCGATTTGAATATTCGTTTATTTAATCGTTCTAAAACCCGTACTCCTTAAACCCCACTACTATTTAACATTAGATGGAATGGGGGTAAGCACTAGTTTATTCATCGCTAGCGACCCACTTCGACGCCGCATACGATAACAGAGCCGCCGTATTTTTTTTGCCTTCAAGCGGGGAACACTTTAAGGGAACCCGGTTAATACTCGTAGTTTAGAAAAACCGACTATATAAAAATGTTCTGTGGAGAATAAATTATGTAGTAGATATAACAATAGCTATGTCTTACCGCATAGGATCTGTAGTGGCGTTTCTTCCACTCGACAACAACAAACTGGGCGATCACCAGCGTCACAATGAGGATCATCACCATGGTGGTGTGCATGGACTCGTGGCCGCGGTGCAGCTCGTGCATCTTCTGGTGGTCGTACCTGGAGATGAAGCGATTGATTAGGACATAAGATTGGAGAGAGTAGGAAACAGATAGGGTACACCCGTGTGTGTCCCCACCAGCGGTAGAGTGCGCAGCACTACCATTGTACCAATCGGTTTGTTCGACCGGGGAAACCGGCGTAAAGGAAAGTTATTTTCCCCGTATCGTTGGATAAGTGAGGTGCCGGAGGCCTTTCCTCCTGTCTCTTTCCTGACTCTATTCTATATAAAGGATGGCATCGCAACTGCCTGATCGTTTCAGATGTCTAGAGTCAGCGATGGACCTTTAACACCACATGAAGAGCTTAATAATTTGTCAGCACAGCACTCTCCTTTTCCTTATCCACTCCCTCTTTTTAACCGACTGACAGGATGGTGATGTTTTTCTCGACTTATGTGTGTATGTGTGTGCATGTATGTATTATTCTTCCCTGCATTGTCATCAGGTTTATTGTTTTTTTTTTTAAATTAACTATTGCTTGTTTCTATAAAAAAAAACTCTAAAACCGCATCTAAAGATTGACCTAACTAACCTACTACAAAATTAAACCCAACTAAAACTATAATAACGAAGCCATCAAAAATAATATAGATTCTGGAATAGCATAGAGTAAGAATAATCGACCCTATTTGTAACAATGAAAAGGTCGTGTTTAGATCGTACATATAAATGTAGTCATTTAAATCCATATATCATGTATATTGTGTTTGTAGAAAGGCGGTACAAGGGCTGTGTATTTATTTTCAAAGTAAGGGCAAAGTGGTTGCACTATAATGCGACAATTAATGTAAAGTCATACGATTTCGCCTTCAAACTACGGATTTATCGTGATACGTGTACAAATATAGTGACTATCCAAATTATTATTTTATTATTGTCGTATCTACAGTATATACTAACAGAATTTGATGAATATTGGTATAGTGTATAGGTAAACAAAATCTTAAAAAAAGAATACTTGTGGAATACAACAATTTTAATTAAACGCTAATTTAATTAATGAACTATAACAAACTATTGGCCCAGCAGACCTTGTCCTGCATGAACATTGTCTTGCTTGCGGGTTCAGCTTTCGTTTTTTCGTAATTCGTCATAACATTTTTAAAAATCTTCGGGAACCAGATTGCAGCGTCACCTACCGGGTCCAATTGTGTTTTTAACCATCCAGGAGCCCATATACACACAAAATTTAATCCAAATCTATCCAGCCTTTTAGGAGGAGTTAGGTAACAGTCACACATACAGAAGGATTATATATATTAAGATATGCAAATCAATCAATAAATTACATATGCCCCAACACCAACATTACAAGTCCCAGATAATTGTTGGTTAACAATTATCAAGAATAAAGTAATTAAATAAACAGTTTTGTTTATAATTACTTCATTAGATTACAGCACGCTGAGATAGGCAAATTAATTTTATAATGTATTTTAACTAATTGAACAGCTGATATGTTACTGATATATTTTAATTATTTAAAGTACTTTGCTCACATTAATATCTTTAAATACTTGACAACCATATAAAACCAATTTTTGTATCGCGCGGGACATTATTTTTTCCCTAAACGGTTCCATATAGCTGACAATATATGTGCAACATGCCACAATGATTGGTTGAGTCAATGTGTGAAAGTGTAACAAACAGTTACATACCCATTTGTAATATTAGGATGAGGTAGTTAGGAGTAGAGTATAAGAGAAGTAATTATAACCTAGCATGGGGCTCGTTACAGCAAATGAGAGTTTGAAGATCTGTAAGTAATAAAGAATGCTGCTCATTCATAAACTTGCTAAAGACCAATGACAAAGTGTCCAGTATATACAATTATTTTTTTATATTTAATTAGCTGTGGCCCACAACTTCCTTCGCATGGAAATTTTGATATATTGTGTGTGAGAACTGAATGGCCTGTTAAAAAAATTATCAATGTGGGAGATGTGTATAAAAGGCTTTTGGGTGCTGCAATTCTAGGTGCCATAAAAAGTAGCCCATGTGCTAATTTTCGACTTTAACCTATTTCTGCCAAATTTCATCCATATCCGTTCAGTCGTTCTGGCCTGATCAAGTAACAAACATCCATCGGAACATTCGCATTTATAA
>DWTW01003103.1:0-10304 GCA_018246275.1 Papilio slateri
GCGTCAAGGTATTCGAGCTCTACCAGAAAGATGGGAAAAAGTTGTGTCTAGCGATGGGCAATACTTTGAATGATTCAATTGTAACCATTTTTTATAATAAAGTTATATTTTTATCGAAAAAAAAGCGAGAACTTAGTTGCGCCCTAATACATTTTTTTTTCTATTAACAAAGCATACGCGCCAATATTATTGCCTACATTCATTTTTCCTATGTCTGTCCTTCCTTTGCTTCCCCTAAAATATTCTTCTATTAAAAGAAAATATCATGTTAAAGCAAACGGACTGTACAAAACTTCAAATTTTCTTCGTATGACTTAATATACACCGGATAGGTAATTATCCGCAATGCTTGTGCAGTAACTATTTTAGGAATATCCATTTTAGCTAAACTACATTTTAACACGTAATATGGATTATTTACTGCCAATTTATGGCTAAAAGGGTACGTATTTTGGTAGCACAAGTTTTTACTGTCCCCGCCCATGAGATTTGTAAAAAGAATCGGTATTCGGAATGAATATGGCGGAAAAAGACGCTTACTAAGATGACTTTTTAATGGATTTATCCTTGTCGTAGTGAAGAGTTTTGAAAACGATGAAATTATAATTTAAAGAAGGCTATTAAACAATGTCTTCACAGAATACCGCTATGACTATGAAACACATTGCTGTCGTATTAGACATGATAAGTTTGTGTAACTTAGTATTCATAGTTATTACAACTTAATATAAGAAGACAAGATTCCTGCACGAAGAAAACCGTACCATCTACATGTCACATTTGGTGTAGTTTTTGAGATACAATGGTAGTACAATTCAATAGTGGTAGAGCCCGTAACAACAACATTTTTTGCACGAATCGCCCGGGACGACCTCACAGAAAATAGGGGTGAAGTAGAAATATGCTTCTGCGTTTCGTCTGATCATTGAGGTGCCGGTACCTTCCCCTTCTCATCCTTCCCTAATAAGGATAGGATGGGAAGGGGGATTTGACGGTGAGAGGATAAATAAGAAAAGGAAATATCCTTTTTCCTGCCAATCATCTGTCCATTGAAGGTAGGCAATGCATCTGCGACTCATTTCTTGCGGATGGATGGCTAAAGGTAGCGGTCATTTAACATCAGGTGAACCGCTTGCTTGTTTGCCACCTTTTCCTCTTAAAAAAAACTAATATATAGGTTTAAAAATAAACAAATTTACGAATTACATGTTTAATATAAATATACATATTTAATATAAATACATGTTTAATACAAATACCGTTACAATTTTTTTAGGTTCGGTCTTAATTCAGATCATTATAGATGTTGGGCAATACGACATCAGTTCGTCTACAGTACACGGCTTCTCGCAACATTCCGAGATAATTTGTCTCTTGCTCCGACCCAGGGCTCTCGCTTGTTGGGCCTCTATCCATGGCCACTCCTGCCTCTGCCCTGATCTCTTGTCTGAAGACATGTCACCGCAGACGAAGGCCAGAGTTGTCGCCAGTTTTCTACCGCAATACATCTGCCTATATTCCCCCTGGCATGATATGGATGCTAGTAGGACGGTGAAGATGAGAAACCCGAATGCTGCTTGAGTTGGCATGATTGGAGTGCAAGAGAACAATGTGGTGCTAGTAAAAATGTCTAAGCTTTTATACTGTATGTTCTCATTGAATATTCACAGACTTTTAGTGCACAAAGGTGAAATAATTTGAGATGAATTATGAAATATGCGTGGGCAGCACATCGTATGTTCTTTCACACTCTACCGACTTTGTTAAGTTCAGTTATTTATCTATTCTCGGCGATAGAAAGGTATTTTTGTCGCAGGTACTTTCATATTACCTTTATTTTTAGTCTGTGAATCATTGGTCAGGTCTTTTATATACTTGATTATCTTTTTTCTCTTCTTTTTTTGTTCTTTTCTTAATGCAATAATTAATTCTGTTTTAACTTAATGAAATACAATATAATCTCCAATATATTTTATAATTTAATTCCATTTACACTTGAATATTATTTCAGATGTTCTGTGACACCACATTACATACCTTATTACGACAAATGCATGTTCTATCTTTACCGGTCGATGTTATTGGTTTTTTTTTTTTCGATTTTGCTCAGTAACTGCAACATCGTGCTATTGTGATCTTAACACATTCATACAACTTGTCGATTTGTCCTACCACTTAAAGTTTATATTCTGTTACGAGTTTAGTGTTACTAACATTTATAATGTGCATTGGGAATAAACTCAAAAGGACATAGAATAATTAATATCGAAATCAAAGCTCAAATGCCTGTACAGTGTGAGTGAAAATATAGAAATAAATAAAAGATACGTGGACCAGTTGTTAGAATTATTCATAAGATTGTTGACATAAGCTGAGCCGGCGCGTTACTCCGTTCCACTCGCCGGATAAATTATTTAATGATTGATATCTTGCATCTTTAGTGTACGTACATACTGTACTATTACATACACACCTTATCGAATGCCACGCTACATTAATATATTAGGATTACTTTCAAATTCTTTTAGATTTGTTCGCTCAGGCTTATGTCAAGGCATCCATTACTATTTATTTATATTTTTATCACATTGCAGTTTTAAGTTCCATTAATATTTAAGTGTGAACGTGTTGACCATAAACATTCTCAACGAACATAAGAATTGCAGATGTATCGCTAGATACTAGGCAGATAGACAAATATAGAAAGGCCTCAGTAACTCGCTAGTAGCTTTCTATCGGTAAAATAATTTTTAAATTCGGTTCACTAGTTTTTGAGTTGATTGGGAACAAACAAACAATCGAATCTTTTCTCTGTATAATATCGGTAAAGAAGAGTGAATAGGAAAGGAGAAGTAAGTAGGATAAGTTTTATATTATTGATATTTATAGCAGTTGTTTTTATTATTTTGTTAGTAACGTCGGACTGAACTCAAGTTTTAAATTTCGTTCCGGATACATTTAAAACAAAAGGGATACACAATAATCTTATACGATATCATTAAACGAGTAAAAACAGTGGAATGTCCGGGCAGTTTCGGAGGCATGGCGGTCGCGGCGGAGGCACATAATTAAGCCATAAAAAGCAGTAGGCGACGCCATCTCAATCCGAAGCGAGATTTAACATTTTCCAACGCGCCGACTAGTTTTTACTGCGTGCGTCTGTCTGTCGACAGCTATAACCGTCACTTGTGCTTCACGCTGCGAACACTGAATTGGTGTACCCAATTTGCGAAACCTGTTGCAGTCTTACGACTCGATTTGGCGGGTACTTAAACATTTTATGGGATAACGTAGATCGATATTGACAGCTGCGATAAGAACTTTTTTACATCACTTGACCATATTCTCACTTCATTTTTAATGGAGACGCTATTTCATTTGACCACTACACTCTCATAAAACGAGTACACTATCGCTGGCATGTAACTTGTACAGATAACATTGGACGCAACCATAGATAGCAATAGATGCCAATTTATTGTTTTTGTCTCTGACCGTCTGTCATCCGTTTTCGCACTTACCTTCGTTCTATTCTTAATGTCGTTACAATATAGTCAAGTTCTCCGTGTTTCCTTGTGTCCTAAAAGAACCCTCACACAGTGATTCTAACATATACCATTCAGGTCTAGAATTTAGTCAAGAAAGGTTTGTTCCAAACACGAAGGATTTTTAGATTAAACGTAAAAAGTGGTGGTACCAATTTTGGAAAATTTTAAATTTTTGACATTTTGTACATTTTATGTAACTTTGGGAACGTACCCATACTATGTGATCCATTTTTTACAATTTTTAACCCCTCTCCCTCCATGATCACCCCATTATATGCCAAGACACCCCTCTAGTTTTCACGTAATGATTCATAAATATGGTTTTAAATCAATTTTCCGAACAAAAAGTTGAAATAAATTAATTTGGTTATTATTTGTCTTTATTAAAACGGCGTGAGTTTAAAAAGCGCTAAACGCTGCACACCATATTTGAATATAGCTCGAAAAAGCGCGAGCTTTCCCCAGAGGATATTGACTACGTGACGAGAACCTAAGTTTGTCCTGTGACCAAGCGTGGTATTTTGAATACGTCCCCTCCTAAATGGTTCACGTTCCCTTATGAGGGATCTCCTCCCTGGCATAGTTTGTATAGGTCAACGACAATAGTTCCATAGTTCTTACTTGTTATTTTGATTTACCTATATGAGTTGTAGTTGAGAAAGAGTTGTTATTAATCATTATATTTCAAGTAGAACTTATCTGGGAGTCATCTTTTTTAGATAACTTCACTTCTACTATAATAGATTAACCGGTTAAAATTTATAATACTTTTCATGATAATGTGAAGGTTACATCGTTTGAAATGCCTATAACAGTCGGAGACGAGGGATCCTCACAGTGCACCCATGTATCAGCTATAGTAAAGCTCGCGCGTCCTGACCGATCTATTTAGATTGACAACGTAGTGAAAACGCAAAGAAGCTGTTGGATTGAGAGACATAAGAGAACCATATCAATTGTTATTAATTATCAATGGACTTAGAGTCGTCTAATGTACGGAACTTTATAATGGTAATGTAATTCAAATTGAAAGGGTCGGTTACTACCCGGAGGAGGTGACTTGCGGGAATCCTAGCGTATTGTGCCCATAGTCCGAGGCCCGTAATTAACGACCCTCCATCTCAGGCGCCCTGGGTATATCATTAGTCTTATTCATCTGATATAATTAATGGTAATTATACTATAGGCCTACGATCAAGCAAACGCGGCCTTGAATCACAATAGGCTCATACTGAGGATTTTTAATTAATGTAAATGAAAAAATATATATAAAAAAATAAATTTAATGGCTTGTTCAGTAAAAAAAAATCCTTTGTGAACATTGATAAATCCTACGTGTCAAGGCAATGATCACTACTTATATCATACAAATATGCGAGTTGTAGGTGCATTGCCGACACTGACCCCTTTATTTTTCTGACATTTTTTTAAAGTGTTACAGACGAAAAGATTGTTATCATAATATTTTATTATTTTTACTGATAATCTGATTAGTACATTTATTGTTCGAATTTTTAGATAGATGCCGCCTCTCCCCTTTAAAAAAGCGTCCTGGATTATAATGATATTATTGACCCTATAAGACATGGTACCTCAACCCAATGTGAAAAGAGTAAATTCAAATCCTCAGTTAACACCTTAGTTACTGTCAATGGGGCGAGTGTCACAACGGGACGTCGTTGCGTGTACCTGTGGGTGTGGTACGAGGTACAGCTTAAACCTTACTTAAAGGGGTTACTTATGGAATATTTATTTTGAAGTGAAACTTCTTTTAGGAAGGTGTTAAATGGATTATATGGAACGAACAAGTGTAACGATTATTTTAATATTAAATCGAACAATTTTTGTCTTATCTTATTTCTCTCTCTCTCTCTTTTTCTCTTTCTCTCTTTGTTATTTTTTTTATTTGGTTATAGGTTTGTTCATGTCTACAGACTACATCTTAGAGTAATTTGATATTAAAAAACGATCTGATATTGTTCAGTAAAGTGCTTCGACATATTTTCTTTCGCGTTTTCATTATTTTTAATTCCATGACTACTTCAGAATAGCATGTATTACTATAACTGAGCCTGGTAAATGTTTTGGTAATTTCCTTAAGGGCCTCGTGTCACGCGAATTCAAGGTCTGGTGCCCTTTGTGTAACGACTCGAATGACCGCCGACCGTTTGCCAACTGACATTAACTATAGCTTTATGTTTCTAATTTTTTAAATTGGACTTACCCCTTGGACCCTCGTGAAATATTGTGCGGAAATAAAAACTAAAATTAAAAAAAAATGCTTTAAGTATATTCCCAAGGACGGTTGGCGTCAGGTCGCCTACCTGACGTATACATGTATACAGTACATACTACGGTCATACTGTGAACTGAACCCACATAAGTGGGAGAAGGGCAGGGAAACAGCTTTATGTTCTCAACTATGTTGGAAACTTGTTTAGGTCATGGTAAATTATAAGAAATAAAATAAGCATTTACGCCCGTAACTCTGACAGTTGGACTAAGACTTTCCATTCGGCTTAATCGTGGCTCACCTCGCTAAATGATAGTCTAAATCACCATGTAACTACTGTTGTATGTTATATAATTTATATATATTTTTATTTAGTACTTCTTTTTTTCCCAAACATATGATCTAACTGTTACATAAATAATTAAAATTAGCAAGTGATTTGTATATCTTACCTGTTACCGTAGCGTCTTCCTACGCATTGTCATGACATTCAGCTTTCATTATTTTACATGAGTGCACTATGTATGAGTTATGAATATTAAATATTTTACAAGATCTATAAAACTGGACTCATTTTCGTTACCAGCACATTTCGCAGCAGCATCTCACATCGTTCAGAACTAAGCCAACTCAAACACCATGAAGTGTTCAGTATCATTGATTGTTTTGTCTTTCTTCTGCATGCTGTGTGTAGTTACCTGCCAAGGTGACTACGGGCAGGTGTACTGCGGCAGGAGGCTGGCGTCAGCATTGGCTTTACTGTGCGAGGACATGATGGAGCCGGTGCTGGTGAAGAGGTCAGGAGTACAGGTGGACTACGAGTGGCCCTGGCTCGCGCCGCAGCCCGCGCGCTCGCTCGGCAGGAGCAAGCGGCAGGTGGTCGCCGAGTGCTGCGACAAGCCCTGCACCATCGACGAACTCCTCTCTTACTGCTGATATCAATGTAGAATGTTCAAAAGAGTTACGAATTGTTTACGAAGAAACGAGGATTAATGTCTGATTGCTATTAAGTAAAAAATTGTATGTAATAAAAGATTGTATAGGAGAAATATATTGAATTTATGAAATACATTTGTATTATTTTTCATTATTGCTAGTCAGGTCGGTGAACTTGGGTGAATATCAAGAGAAACTGCATCCAGATTGTCTTCTTTAAGATGTATTTCAGAGATTAAATAAAACCGAAGTATTGTTTACCACAAGGTAATAGATAGCTTCGGTCTCAATAAGTAAACTAGCTTACGATATCTCCACATTGGAGGCGTATTGGAGCTCACATCGTACTTTATTTAGTTTTTTGATTGATGTATTTTTATTGCAAGGATAACTATTTGGCTTTTCACGCATGTAATTGATAAAGATATTTAATTAATATACATAAATAGCCAGATTTCTATAACATATAGATTTAGAGAAATGACAAGGCAAAATTAAACGTGTCATTTTTTTCATATTTCTTACTAAATTAATGGTATGCTGCTTTATGAAATAATATAAGATTATGTTATAGCTACATCTCTTTCATAATCGTTTTATCTTTCATCCTCTTTCTTTGTTATTATAATGTTAGTATACCAAAGTTTGTAAGCAAAGTTTTACCAACTTATTTACCGTTTTAACTAGCAAGCTAGAGCTTGTGCTTGTGTAGAAGATAAGAGCGAAAATAAGACTAGACTTAGGCATCCTTAAAAATATATAATAACATTATTTTAGTTAAATACCCATGCGAAGCCGGAGCGGGCCGCTAGTTTTAACATAAAAAGTAGTTATTGCGACATAACTATTACTTAGGCACATGGTATCGCGGACTTTTTTGTAGATTGATGTTCTCTATAAAATTGTAGTGCATCACTCTGCTCTATATATCGATTTTTGGGTTTCATTATCGAAGTTTTTGTACGGAACCCTAACTTTTTTAAAAATATTCCATAGCCTATGTTCATTCAGGGATAATGTAGGATTTTAATGGTGAAATAATTTTTCAAATCGGTCCAGTAGGTTCAGAGCCTATTCAATTAAAATAATAAAATTTTTCCTCTTTATAATATTAGTTTAGATAATCCTACGGCTCCGTGCCACTGTCATGGGCCTGGGCCTCAATTCTGCAATTTTAATGCCGTCGTAATGGTTTCGCAACGACGCACATCTGTTGTATCTACGTGACACGATTGATTAGTCAAATCAACAATTTCTAAGCCATTGCGACACGATTGTGTTAGCGGAATCAGAGGTTCAAAGAGCGTGCTTTTAACCTAAAAGTGAATGTTATTTTGTTTTATGTGCCAAGTATAATAAAACAAAAGCCGGTGTATAATATTTGAGTAGAATTTCGCTAACTGCGGATCGTTACACGGCGCGATGTTTGTCTGACCTTCTGAATATTTAAGCTGTGGCCCGGGGAGAGAGCAGGTTGCGGGGTGTGGGGGGGGATTCCCCTCGTACAAACTCGGCCGCGCTTTGTGTTCGCTGACACTGAAGCTGTGTTTTGTGCCCGTTGATTTTCCCGTCAGTTTACGAGTCAAGGGATTTATGGACGTTAGAAATTTAAGTTTTTTGATTATTAGTTAATTACTTTAGAGTATATTTCTTCCTAAGCCATTTCTATATTATTTGGGGCTATACTTAGTCTTTAAGTTCACGCAGTGTAAGGACCAGATGATTAGACATATTATATAATGAAGATATTGAGAGATAATTTTTGCCGATAAGTCTGTTTCTTTTACATAATCTATTTGATCAGAATTCTATTTTCTATTTTATTCTCTTAACCTTATGAAAAAATATCCAATAAATTGATAGCCAATTGATCGTTTCTGTCGAGTGTAATATAAGTAACTAAGGTAATTGTAACTCTGTAACTGAAATATATTCACAAAATTCCGTACGCGATGAACCAATACCAACCAGAGAAAACAACGTCAAATGAAATCGTGCTTGGCACTAAAAGAGTTCACAAGCGCCAAGTATGTCGACGAATAAGTCGGCGTTATTGGCATAAACGTCAGAGTGCAATCCAAACGCATGTTTCACTCTACGACCTGCGTTCCATTTCTTTTAGTTAACTTAAGCACACTGTATTGTCTGTTTGAGGTATAACAACTGAAACGATAAGAAAATATACAGGCATTTAGAGTAAAGTATTATGTATTATTCGGCTTAATAAATATATACGATTACTGCCCAACAGTGCATGCACTCTCTCTTAATCATGTCATCTTTCACGCATTCCATGTATCTTTTCTTAGGCCCACCATTACTAACATATCACATTCATGTCTAAGACTCCTTAGGGTAAAAGTAAAAAGATAACTATAGACAAATATGAAGTAATAATGCTTTGAAGACAAGATAAAGTAAGACAATGTTCGAGATCAACGTAAACGGCAAACAATTCGAACAGGTGGATGAGTTTGTATACGAGTTCAATAGAGATGATTGGCATGTTAAAATTATGGAACGAAGAATGACTGCGGGGAATAATATGAGAGGGCCTTTAGCCGCAGTAGTGAAGAGCAAGAATGTTGCTATGGAGATACGCTTGAAAATACACAACTCTGTACCAGTGGTTATTGTTAGTGCATGGAGGTAAGACCTGGATTACCTGGTTGTACAGTATTATTAGATGGTAGAAATGAATACCTTTGAGATGCGGATATTAAATTAAATCGATTATATCTATGTTATGACTATTTGTATATATTATGTTGATAGACAAACGAACTACCATTATAAAACAAATCGTCTTCTTTTAAATAATTGTATATAGTTTATTCATTTATATATTTTCATCCATTCTTAATTTTAACCAATCAATAAATTCTCTTTAAATCTATCAGACCATTTTGAGGTAGAGTCAGGAACCGTTGTTCAATTTTATCAACAATAAAATTGAAGTTCGTCGATGGTGCAGGGCTTGTCGCAGCACTCGGCGACCACCTGCCGCTTGCTCCTGCCGAGCGAGCGCGCGCGCTGCGGCGCGAGCCAGGGCCACTCGTAGCCCGCCAGCTGCACTGCTGACCTCTTCACCAGCACCGGCTCCATCGCGTCCTCGCACACCAAGGCCAGTGCTGACGCCAGCCTCCTGCCGCAGTACACCTGCCCGTAGTTGTTTTGGCATGTGACTGTAAAGATTGAGCCATACACAATTAAAACAACGAATGTAGCTGAAACCTTCATGGTGTGTTACGTTTAGACTTGATGAGGTGCTGATGGAGAATGTGATGTGAACGAAAATTGGTCCTACTTTATACGTCTTATAGAATAATTATTAGTTGTAGTTTACGCCCAATTCACTCACAAGAAGTAATGTATGTCGACGGATATGATAAATCGTGGGTAGACGTTACATAGGTGAACGCTTTGTGCGTCAGTATCGTGTAATATAATTGTTATCGTGTAATAAAAAAATGATAAACGTAAAGAAAAGAAATTATAGGAGGATAAGTTCAAGTACCATCAACACCACCTCGATGGCTGGCATTCCTCAACGGTGCGGTTCTCGCGGAATTTTCTGCCCCGCACAG
>DWTW01003104.1:0-10303 GCA_018246275.1 Papilio slateri
GCAGTGGTCCGACGAACCCAAGGGGGCGTCGACGGAAACCTTATAGCTATCCGGATGTGAGGTCAGCAAAAGATCCATGTTGTGGATGTTGTGGATAAATCACCAAAATATACGTAACGTACGTAAGTATGTGGTAATGCAAGCGGCCTCTGTATTTAAATTAGGAATTTCCAAATTTTATAAGATTTGCGAATCACTAGTGCCTTCTTAGCCGTTTGTTGCTTCTATAATTCATCAACTCTGACTAAAGTTTCAGTAAGGAGTACGTTCTTTAAAAAAATAGATTAAATATATTTTTAACAGTGGTAGAGCCCACAACAATAACATCTGTTGCACGAATGAGCCGGCTCGACCGGTGAAGTACCACGGTCTCACCGAAGACAGGCGTGAAGTAGAGGTCCTCTGCGTTTCGTCCGATGAGTGGTGCCGAAGGCCTAAATACTAGTCCTTTTCCCTTTCTATTCTTTTCTAATAAGAAAAGGATGGGAAGAGGAAGAGAATTTTACGGGGAAGGGGATAGATAGAAAGAAGAAAAAAGGATATTTTTTCTATTTATAATATCCTCTGTCCATTAGGTAGGCAACGCATCTGCGACTCGTTAGTTTGTTGCAGATGCCTATACTGGGGGGTACTCATGGATGGGTATCGGTCACTTAATATCGATTGTAGCGCTAGTTCGTTTGCCTATGCATACCATATGAAAAAAAAAATATAATGATGTTAACTGACTTATTTCCTAGAGAAAAATTATGATAATACTTTTATTGCAATACGAATAGTGTATGAAAAACTGTTCCAAATAAATGTACTAATACTATGACTAAAATGTTGCCAGGGCTTATGTAACTTTAGTGAGTCATTTTAGGCAAACAATTGAATATCTGGTCGGTGTTAGACGCAGGCTGTTTGTATGTAATGAGGCTTTATGTGAGCACATGGCCATTAATTGATTTAGGATCGGGCCTTTATAGAGGTTTACCTTGCTATATACCTACGTTATAGACACATTTTACAGTTACATGTCACGTGAAAACTTTCAGCTCTTGTGACGTAAACCTCGTAGATAAGTTTACATTTAACAATCCAAACATTATATTGTTAATTTAAATTTATTTATTGGCGAATTATAATTTATATGTTTTTCTATCCGAATGTGAACTTAGTCTGTGTATAGACTAGGAAATACGGAATTACGGACCAGGGATATTATAAATTATCAGCAAATAGTGAACTGACATATTGCTTGCGTTACAATTATAGGATAGGTTAAGTTAGTTGGACAGGACAGGTAGATATAAGAGTGATATCGTCGAATGATGTTTATCAAACAAAAAACTAGGTTTCGTTTGACGTTTGACATGTCACGTGAAATCATGAATGATTCGTTCAGTTCACAATTTGCTGATAGTTCATAATATGCCGAGTTAGATTATAGATTGACGAAGTTCATAATCGATCGGTGACATATCTAAATTAAATTAACTTATTTTTAAAATTGAAGGAAGGAAACAAGCATCGCTAATAATAAACTAGATTTACACACCAACATTCGAAAAAAAAAATCATCGTAACCATTGTAGATGAGTTCCCAATATTTGGAAAGAATGAATAAAGAGAAGGCTAGGAGAAGATGGAAAGGGAATAGGGTCGATGCACCTTTCTCATAGACCAAATTGCCTCCATTTCACTCCTGTACTATGTGAGGTCGTCGTCCTTTACCCGGTCTAGTCGGCTTTATCATGCAGAGGCTACCATTGTAGCTTTATCCCTGTTAAATCTTTGGTCCTGACCTATAACCCAATAAACAGGAGTACCGCTAGGAATTGGAGAATTAGAGAACTAGATTTTGTTAAAGCACATTCTCGACTTTCTAAATTATTACTTGTCCATGGTGATTATAAATACATCGCCACCACAGCGCGTATGAAATATATTAGTGAAATAAAAGTTATTGCTGGCATTGAATTCGTATGTTCGATAAGTGTACTATGTTTGCTCGTATTACGATCGGGCATGTGCGGCAGATAGGACCCGCTGGCGGACTTTATTGTGGTAATATACTTACCTTAATAGTTTCATAAACATACCTATTATTGTAATCCAATGTCCATGTGGGATAGTATCGAGTTCTCAGTTCTGTAAAGTTACAGTCTAAAGTACACTATAAGGCATTGCAATAAGTTACACTTTTGTATAACATTGGAGTCAGTATATTTGCTACGTCACGTAGCGATTAACTTATAGAATAAGTTATTCTCAATTCTAATTTATTTGCAGATAGTAATTCGAGATAATCATTTAGTTTTGGTAAACTTTCTACTTTCTATTTGGTATTGCCGTTGAATGGCAATAGGCCCACTCCCTGTCGTAACAATGACTTAATTTAACTTAAAAGGGTGAAAAATGCGTTGTTTCTAGTTAGTTTAATTTTCCATTCAAAGTTCAAGTATAGGGTGCAGTAATATTAAATATATATTTTAACTACACATTTGAAGTTAGAAAAATTGTCCTAGAATTCTTAAGTTTACTTTGTTGCGATTGTTCCTAAGTGGTACAAACGGCTGCCACTCTCGAGAACTCGTTCGAGATTATAGTGCTAACAATCTTTTTATTCTTTGCAGAGTCGAAAGTTTGTATTGAGAAATGAGGCGTAATTTTGAATGTCTGAGATGCGTAAACTGACAGAAACGTTAATTTCCCGTGAAATTACTAATATATCTTATAAAAGCCCATATCTTATATAGCCCTTGTAAAAGGCCTCCCTTTGGGAAAGTTGAATGTTATTAAAGAGACGTATATTTGTCATTGTCTGAAATTTGTTGGATCTCTGTAGCATGAGAGTAAATTACGAAAAATGATCTCATACGTAAAGGGTTGTTTATTACTAGGTATCACCAAATTGTGACGGACGTGTTTACCATCAGATCTTACCGCTTTTTGTTAAATACTCTACATGTATAATACATCAAGTTTGCCGTTAAAATGAAGCCTGAAAAATTAAAAAAGAAGACAATAGTTCGTTGATGAAAACTTTATAAACTTGAAAGCACTTTTAAATACTTTATACTGGTCAAACACATCTTGGTTCGGTAGATTGGCGATAGTTGAAATAAAATAGTAAATGTCATGCCGTTACCTGTATATTCGTTGATGAGATGACAGCAACCTTCCGTGTAATTTGGGGAACACAGCGTTTCCGTAAGTTTTTCCTTTAACCATTTTTCATATAGCGACATGTTACAAATTACGCTGTTGCTTGCTAACCATATCACCTTTATGTAAATAAAATAAATAGCATCACGCCCTTAACCTAGATGTGTAAACAGTGTAATCTCTGCTGTATATCAATTCGGGGCGGTCTTGGCACACTTCCCTCGCTTTTTCATTCATACATCTAAAATGTTAAACAAATAGATAAAAAAACACACTTATAAATGTTGAGGACGTTTCTTCTGTTTGGACCGGCTCTAGTTTGACCCTTAGTTCATCTTCTCCTTCTTAGTAAAAATAATCTTTACTTAAAACAAAGTCTAACTTCTTAACTTTTATTTATCTTTTAAAATTAACTTGAAGTGATGTTTTGTGAACACCGCTCCCTATTTTCAGCTTTATTGTAGTAAAGAGAGGATGAAAGAGGGATTTAAATGAGATTCCCTTTCCATATTTTCTTATTTTCCTGCGTCAACTCACTCATTAGAAGAAACGCAGAAGTAAAACACCGAGACGCTGGCCAATTCGCTCAATACTGACTAAATAAACGTCTTGGTCACCGATCAACCTAATGGCCCTCCTCTCCACCGAATCTAATGCCGCCAGTTGTTATTTGGCTGCGCCTGCTCAGGTACTATTCACTACATTATTCTAAAATCCTGACTGAACATCTAGTTTTCTTTGAACTAGACATTTGTATCGAAACATCAACACTATCGCAGTTGTGTAAAGTAATATGTTTAAGGGCCGTCGGTTGTGTGCCCTGTTCAAACAAACTCGAAGATAAACTTCGCTAAGTAAGCTCCTGAAGTACTTAAGAAACTTAAACCACTTTTGTGGGAATCGATACTCAAGTACCTTCGCATCTGTCCGGGAAATTTACGTAAACGGAACATTGAAACTAACTTTAGAGCTTAAACGATTTCGAAATACTTAATTATTTAAATAAATAGAGTAAGATGAAGGTAGGATTATGCTCTGTCCAATGGTGAAACAATATGATTGTTTTTTTTTTAGGTTTGTAAAATAAATGTTGATCAATGCACGGTATTAGAGTCCTATGTGTTACCATGATACGTGACCATGATCCAAACCAGTCTGGCCAATTTCTTTTTTATAATTCAGACTTTTAACTATACATAATCTCAAAATCACAATACTTATGGGTCATTAAAGCAGAAAAATTACAACCAAACCTATCTTCGCAAGTATAACATTTCGTAGAAATGATTCAGGCCGGTATTCTCTTAAGAAACCGATCTTCCGTTCGAATCGATCAGCTTCAAATCCGTTCCCTCCATCTCCTCCGACACTAAATCGACAGAATCCTCATTTATTTATTTAATAATTGCATTTCATTTTTAATACAAAGTTTAATATGTTATATTTAAATTGAATTTCGGTCAAAACCTATTAATTATTTTCATTCATTGAGTAATTTTTAATTACTGACCGGATTCAATAATGAAAATACCTAGTGAAAAGTAATAAGAATAACTTAAATCATCTGAAACAAAATTGTACCTAGTAATTTTAAGATCCAACATAGTTTGCAACAATGCTGCATTGTTTGTTCAGAAACAATCTGTTCATATATACTTCATACGTACTCCACTAAACAGACCGATCGAGAGCTCACTCCTGCACCAGCTGCCACGTGGTGGCTTACCTTTGCTTCTAGTCCTGACAAGACATTAGGCGGTAGATGAGAATTTGACTGACGAATAAAGGCTGTTCCGACCACTCAAAAATGTTTTATTTCTAGTATTTTGTTACCTTACAATTTACCTATAAAAAGTGCTAAGTTAAAATGATTATTAAACTGTGTACCTCGATACAAATAAATCGTCATGATAAAGTTAACGGCGTATAAAATGAAAAATAAAAAAGTAGACATAAAATATATTCTGAGCGAAGTGTACTTCTGGAATGGTCACAAACAGGTAAATTGCACTTTTGGAATGAATCACGGCCGAAGTGTATATTGTTCCATAAATATTCATAAACCTGGATACCGGCTCTTTACTGTAAACGAAATTATTGCAGAGTGGCTTCACCAAAAAAAAAATTCAAGTATCTACGCAATTTTGTTTATATATTTGGTATTATTATTTGCTTTTTTTCTTGATTTCTTCTGATGTTTTTGCACAATCTTATGGTGGTACAATATATTAAATGACGTTAGTCTGGTGGTTTACCAACAGACGCTCGTGGCTTGAAATCCTTTGTGGTGATGTTATAAATGATGAGTGATAGTCAGCCAATCTTTGCTGTTGTAGAGTTTGAGATTTGAAATTAGACAATATAACCGCTCAACATATGTAGGTATTGATATTTGAAAAAAAAATAAAAATTATTAAAAAGATATAGAGAACGTTTATAAAAATTAAAATAATTCTGAGATAATGGGTAAGTTTCCACAATGCTATATATTGCTCGGACCGCGGCGAGACGATACTAATATTGGAACAAAGGAGACCGAACCCATATCAGGGTGAATTGATGAAGCTGGGAAGCTGTGTATGGGATATAAAACACATTAATTTTCCTTTATTTTCTTCGCTGATTTTCACAGGCATTCTTATTTATTACGTAATCTTTGGCGCGATATTTCTTTAATAATTTTTTTTATGAAAGAATGAGATCAATAAGGAAGTAATTCATCTAATGCTGCGTGACCCATAAATACTTGACGTGATTAAAATTAACCCATAGATAAAAGTGAAATCACAAATTACAGTTAAATTACGTTACAGACCTAATTTAAACCTGTGTTTTTGTGATAACTTCTATATTTCAATGCTTAATTGGGCATATTAACGCCACCTGTGGTTTTATTTTTAACACGCTTGGTATGTAACTATGTATTGGAATCTTACGACGTAATGTTCATTAACTTGTAAAGGTCCCAGCGACTTCAAAATTTGCAGCCGTATAAAGGACCGATGACAATACATTTTTTTACTTTGTCTTAGTCCTGATCAGGACTATTAGGATGAGAATAAATAATTTTATTTTAAGATTAAGAATAACGCCACCTATTAGTAGTAGTAGAAAATAAAATAACAATAGGCGCTTTACGCAAGGGGAACTTTGCGTGTTTTTAAACACAGTTTAATCGATTACTTCTTATTGTGACCTTATTTCTACAAATAAACTTCGAGGGATAAATAAAATAAGAATTATTAATCTCAATGATTAACAAAATTAAGACAACTGAAGGATATGAAAAGTTAATTCTGAAATTAAGGTAAACCCAATGTGCGGAGAATTTTCATAATGTCTTTTATGAATATTACTTTTTACTCGGCCCGGTGGATTCGCAACGAGCGTCGAATGAGTTTCTTCAAGTATTAAAATTACTGGAATAGCACTGCAAACAAGGCTTCTCGAAGGAAGGCTTTCTTCAACAATAGGCCTCCCAATTTTGCAATTTTAAGTACCTTTACTAAAATTCTTATGTTTTCACTTGGCTGTTTCATGTCCCTTGACAACAATACTCAGACTATAGAAAAATATTTTTACGGATTTTATCATTCTTGCCTGATCAAACATTATTATTGACACACTCTTTTTCGCACCACTAAGAATTGGTGATTAACATTCGATAAATTGCGATCGAGATAAACGATTATAGGAATCAAAATTACAGAGGGATTATACTGTTCATACTTACGGTAAATAGGCACAAAAAAATATGATCTATTTTACCTATGGTGAACAATTTATAAAGTAAACGCCAAAAAACTTTATTTAATTTTTATTTAAATAAAAATTTAGACTTAAAAAATAAATAATAATGATTAAGGCGAATAGCGAGCAGTTGTGAACTTCATTTTGTAAGACTTGGAAGAATTTACTTTCGAAAATTTAAAGAATTTCCGCACGAGTTTGTTGAATTCTCTATGTATTGAATAATTATTTATTATAAAGGTCTCCTCAATCCTTGCTCGATGACATGGAACAAAGCTACCGAGCTACATGTTATGCAGTGACGGCGCCATCCTTGTTGGTCCATGTTGTACCAGGGATAACTAAGCCAAAGTGGTAATTGGCCGCTTACGTCACTTGTAGTGTCGAAAGTTAAGACTTATCCTTTGATAAATTGTTTTCATCTATAACGTAGGCAATTTCTACGTTTAAATTGTAACCTCTCGCGTATTTTAAGTATTCTGGAGTAGACAGAGATAACACTCGCTATCTATCTTACACGGAGCCTTATGTAGCAAATGTGACAGGTCATACACCCCCGTTGGGTATGATATTAGATGTTCACTACCCTCTAACACAATACACTTTTTGTTGGTTTGGTTACCTTTTTGTTTCGCCGATGAATCTGCAGCTCTTTTTGTTGTTATAGATTTTTTTATTAAAGAAGATGGCAAACGAGCAGGCGATTGACCTGATGTTAAGTGACCGTCACCCATAGCCATCCGCAAAAAATAAGTCACAAATGCGTTGCTTACCTTTAATGGATATAGGAGGCGATAGACAGGAAAAAGGTTATTTTCTTTTCCAATGCATTTCTTCCCCGTCCCATCCAATCCTATTCAGGAAAGTATATAAAGGGGCAGAGGTTTGAAGCTGGGCCTTCGGCATCTAGTTCATCAGACGAAAGACAGAAGCATAGTTCTACTTGTGAGTTCTACTTCTGTGAGTTCTACGCCTATCTTCTGTGAGGTCGTAGTATTTCACCGGTCTAGCCGACTCATTCGTGCTACAGATGTTATTGCTGCGGTAATATTGCATATACATCTACATATATTACATGAGCCATGATTGTCTTCTTCAGTGACTCACAATATTATGACAGTGTAACGAAGTAACGTGTTACTACCTCCCAGGTTAGTTGTGGGTACTTGTAACTAGATAGAAGCAAAATTAACATCAAACGAATGTAACTATCGCCTAACAAATTCTAGCTAGTTGTTGTTTGTTGACAGCAAAGTTTTGCTTCACCGGAGTACTTCAAATAAATTTCAACCTTCTAAAAGCAAGATAATAATTAGTAAGGTAATTTAGGATTTTTAAAGCGCAGAAAGAAAAATCGACTCGAACAAAGTGGCTATTTGAAGTAACGATGACCAGATTAATCAGTGAACCTCCAACTGATCTGTAGTGAACATACAAAACTTTTAATTTACTTAGACGAAGGTCTCTGACAAAGCGCAAACTTTTTCTATTCAACGTTCCACTTTTAGTATTCGCATTCTAAATTGAGTTGCGGAGCATTGCAATGCCTAGAGGGAGAATAAGAAAGTAATAGCATTATACAATGAGTGCAGTCATTAAATGGAAGATTTTAAATAAGCTGAATATTTAACCTGCATGCTGGTTGTAAGTAGATGGAGGAAATACATATATTTTTTTTAATGAAGCGCCACACATTCGTTACACGATAAAGGTGGGAGATAGTATTATTATTTTCGTGGAATGGTTTATTATTGTCTATTTGTGCACGCATGCATGAACACAGTATGTAAAGGGCCAAATGACTATTTATCTAACTTTATGTCATGCGGTCGGCAAATATGTTGTCAGGAAAGATTGCGTTCTTCTTTTAAAAGGGCCCTAAATCTGTATAAGATCTGAATCTGGGTGACGATAGTCGATCCAATAAGGCGGTTATGCGAGGCAGGAAGTATCGAGAAACATGTACAGTTGGGAAATTCAAAATATCGAGTGATATGAATCGAATTCGGAGTTCCATTGCAAAAATCTTTGGTGGAATTCTGCAGCTGATATTACTCTTAAGAGTATTTCACGTGAGACCGAATTTATTCCTTAAACAACTACAATCAACGAGCTACCATTATTCAATGAATCAAAATAGAGTTTGCCTTATTGACCACGCCGAGATTTTTGTTTACTGATTTGGCCTTACCTTTAAATTGACCACGAAATAGACTGTCTCTTAACTTATCAACTTCAAAGATACTGAGAGAGCCAGAGTTGTTATAGAAGTCAATTTTAATTCGAAATGTTTTTCTAGTGATGTAATTCTTGATATATAAATTCGGTATTTTGTTTTTTTTTTAGTAATCTCCGAAGAACAATTGCTCTACAACTAATATGATTTCTGTTTTATTCGTGTCCATACACAAAGTTAGTAAACTTATGGAGTTAAAGTTGTCGATAGTAGCGCCCTTCAAATCTGCTTGGAGAAAGTTTCTCGTCTGCGTTCATTGCATTTGCAAATTTCTCTCTCACATAAGCGCCAATAGTTAAGGGTACGGACTGCGAAACATGCACAACATGGTTGTGGGTTCGGATCCCGCCATTCGACTATTGTTGGCGACAATAGTCGAATGGCGGGATGTGTGATGTCTAACCAAGTTTAAAACATTGTTAAAAGAAATGTTAGTAAATTATTTCGATAATCTATAATACTAATATTTTATATATATGCCCGAGGAAGGTTGGCGTCAGGCAGGCGGCCGGCCGTAAAAAAACTATAGCCAAAACCTATTACAGTATGGACTTTGGTCGTACTGTGCCGACCCCACATAAAGTGGGAAATGGGCAGGAAGAAGAAAAAATAACAGATAAAGTTTTTAGAGTAATGACAATTTTTTAAATTGTTCTAACCCTACTTCTTGCTGCTCACATGACATAGAACCAATTATAACATGTTATAAACAATTAATTGTATTTAAATTTACAAATTACTTCGTACCTGGTAACAGAGAACACGAATTGAAGTAATAATTCAATTATTTAATTTCGTCGAAACTTTGAGGCATTAAATTCACGAATTTAAAATAGCTCGTTCTAAATTTTAGCCGCAAAGCTGATTAAATGAGATTCCAGAAACCTTCGTAGAGGACAATTTAGTTTAAATTTAATACTAAAAATACTTTGAAGAGGTCTAAGGTAAATAAATTAAAAAAGTGGTTTATTTATCTTTGTGTAAGGATTTTTTATTTCTAAATCTAAGTCAATAATTTACAAACATCTTAAGAATATATTTTTTTTATGGGAGAAGGTGGCAAACGAACAATTCACCTGATGTTAAGTGACCGCTACCTATAGGCATCCGCAAGCAAAGAAGGTGGAGATGCGTTGCCTACCTTTAATGGACAGAGGAAGGGAC
>DWTW01003105.1:0-10298 GCA_018246275.1 Papilio slateri
GCTCCGCTGGTGACCTTCTTGCGTACCTCACGCATCGATGGTCGGTGGCGATCGAGGGCAAGGGAGAGGCCCTGGCACATACACTTACATGATACGTCAAACTGTGAATGATTCGTTCAGTTCACACTTTGCTGAGAGTTTATAATATGCCTAGTCCTATTATAAACTTACGAAATTCACACACCTACCGATGGTGACTTATACAGACTTATCTATCTATTCACGCACTTTAACCTACATCTTAATTTTAAAACTGTCATTCACTTTACCAACATACATAATTTTTTTGTAACTCTTCTTATGCAGGATCTCTGAACTATCGAAGCATTCTTAATTTTAGTCACAACGTCGTCTTTTAAGCCACAAATATTTTTTGTTTAATTATTTATTTACTTAATATCGCTTATAATATAAAATATGCCGACGGCCAACAATACAATAAAGAAATAGTAGGTACTGTCAGTAACGAAAATATACATATAACTCGAATACTCTGAAGAAAATAATTATATTTTGTAATTTAACGTAATTGTATTTTGCAACGTTAACAAATTAAGAATACTAAAAAATATAATCTGGAAAAACTCAAATTATTATATTATTTGGCAACGTTAAAAGTAACTGCGAATGACCAATGCGTAGAAAGAGACAGTTCTTTATTGTTTATTCCCATGTGGTGTTGAAAAATGGACGCGCACATGATCCTGTGAGGTTTAAAAAATGTTTTCTTTACGTGTTTATGTGCATTGAACATTAATAACAGAAGTAAACTTATTCAAGTGCAGTGACAATGACAGAAATGCCTCCTTATCTCGCTGTTAAAGATGAGGAGAAAAATAGTGGGCAGACAGATAGTGAGTGTTCGGACTCTGAAGATGATTTGCCACTAAGTTTTGATAAACCAAGACACATTGAACCCATTAAAGGTGCAGAACGTGAGGAGCATTCGTGGAGAGTAAAAGAAAAGGTATTCATTTCATTTAACTGGTTTCAAAGGTGCGTAATAATTCAATTGCGTATAACTTGCTGAAGGACACGTTATGTTGAAAACAAACGCACATGGGATGATGTTTGCTTTACCCTTTCAATTATATTAATATGAAAAATAAAGTTAATTTCTTCACTACAGCACGACTCACAAAATATATCGTTTTGTGTACTGTTATCATTTAAACTAATGTTTTGTTTACATTATTTTAAAAATAAAGTGTCAATATTTATGTGTATAAATGTCAAATATTGATATTTTTTATTATTTAAATGTTTTTACTGTATAAAAGTAAAGTTAAAATGTTGTTATAATTCATTTAAAATTATTTATTTTTATGAAGTAAATATCAATCATGTAAAATTTTGTTGTAAGTATTCAACATTTTTTTTTCTAAATATCTAGCTTTTGGATACTATACATTGTGGTATTTTTGTTGTGAAAGGGAAGAATGATTAATAAATAACAATTGCTTAAAATGTCTAATTTAGTAATTAAAAATGGATCTTTACAGTGATTAACTGCTGTTATATGAACTCAAACACTATGAATATGCTCATCAATATTTGGTGAGGCAGTCTGAAGTAGAACCAAAAGAATACATAGGCCACATATTATGTGCACAATGATTTACAACTGATGTATAGAAATATCATGAACTTAAGGTGCTGAATCATTTAGGTCCGTTTTGCACTTGTGTGAAGTGATTATTTTTATAATTTGCAACTTAGTGGTAAGAATAAAGTTTATTTCTTTTTTTACACAAAGTAAAGTCAAGGAAGGGCCCATACTTTAGCATTGAATGATACAAGGGCAGATTTATGATAATAATAGTTTAAGATGAATAGATTAGTAAAATGTGGGTCATAACTGAGATGCACCTTAAGAAAAGCTGATATGATAACCTTCGTTTTATATTTATTTAACAACAAAAGTGATGGTACTTATTAATTGTTTTTGCTTAATATATGTAATCTGTGATATAAATAGTAATGACAAAGTTTTATTGGCTTTTCTGGAGGTCCTCAATAGCTATCTTGTCTTTGTAATTGGATAAGATATCCTCACACTGATTGGAATCAAAGAGAAATGATCAAACTATAACTAAAGTAACTTTTAAAATTGTAAATATTTTTTCTGATACAAGTTGCCCTTTTTTGTGGCACTCATCATAATATAAATCCATCATAGAATACAATGTTTGGTAGTGCAATAAGTTATAAATATTGTAATATTTTGTTACTCAGTACAAGACGCACTGTGTAGCGCTGGTCCTGTGCCTCAATGTGGGTGTAGATCCACCGGATGTGGTGAAGACACAGCCTTGTGCGAGGCTTGAATGTTGGATTGGTGAGTACATTTATGATTCAATTATAATATTGCTAAATTGACATATTGCTTCTTAAATTGCATAAGAGATTGATTCACCTGACATTACATTTAGTTTACAAGGCTAAATTTATGTAGCCAACATATTGAAAGAGTTGCAGGTGCATTGCCAGCATTTATAATGGAAAAGGAGATGAAAATGAAATAGATTTTGGTCTCTAGATTATAAGTCACAAAGAATCATTTAACAAATCTAATTTAAACCTATTTCATCACCTAATTTCTATTTTTTTTGAAAATTTTAATGTCTGAATTTTAGTAATGTGATGAAATAATATAAAATATAAACATTCCTCAGGTGTTACATGCACAGTACATGTAACAAAATACTCTTTAATCTGACTTACATTTAATTAATATCTATTATAGGTCAGGGTCTCGAAGTTAAGCAAAAAAATTCAACAGATAAAAGAATTTATTGAAGTTTTATTGTATTTACTGTTTTGTGTGTTGTAGTTAACTGACATATGTTTCTAACCTAACCAATGTAAATAAAACATAGTTGAAATTTCTTTTTAATATTGTGCTTATTATATATTGTATATATTTAAACACAAATCTCAATTATTATCCACACATTTTTTGTGTATTGGATAGAAATATCTCTACTGCATGCCTGTTTTCTGTGAGGTTGTGCTGTTTCACTGGTCAAATTGGCCCATTCACGCAACAAATGTTACTGTGGGCTCTACCACTGTGTAGATGGGCACCTCCATGGCTCCTGTTTTTGTCATTTACAAGTAGTAACAACAACACCACAAAAGGCAGTTAACATAAAAGCTTCAGTGCGAGAACCCACAAGAGAAATACAGTTTTACTATCTTTTGTTTGTTGACCCTGAAAATATTAAAGCCATTGGTTGCTTACACTTTTAAGTTACTTGTGAGTGTAAGTCAGGTTAGTTTTTGCTGGACTTGACATTCCTCGACGCAATTTTGCTCAAGTTATCAGTAAAGATATTATTAGCCATCAGATTAATTTAATACACATCTCAGTAAAGTTGCAAAAGGTTGTAAGTAGTATAATGTGTGTATTGTAGATCCCAACTCATTGTCTCCGGGCAAGGCGCTGGAGAGCATCGGGCACGCGCTGCAGACGCAGTACGAGCGCTGGCAGCCGCGCGCGCGCTACAAACAGTCCCTGGACCCCACCAGTGACGAGGTCAGAACTCACCACTAATGCTCGTGCTAAAGTACATGTTATTTGTAATAAACTACACTATATATTCAGTCAGTGACACCTAGACAACGACGGGGCAGCTGAAAAACGAGATTAGGCTCATCTTTAATAAGGCAACAGAAGACCATGCCTTTGTATAAAAATAATAATGTGTTATTTCCAAATAGAAACTAACTGCTTGACTCGGCCTGCAGAAATAAACGAAAAAGCCGCATGGTCTCGGCGGTAATTCGGTCAGATTAGCCTAATTAGTCCGCTGGGGCGGGCCGCGGCGGCCTTGAGATTCTCGTGCCAAATACTGACTACAACTACAACATGACCTCTAGTGCCCAGTGAAATACTTATTTGGCCCTAATCCCACTAGGATACTGAGTTTTTAGTCCAAACTAGTTTAGACAATCGTGACAAAGTAAATGCACTAGATTTAGATCTTCAGTGAAATAAACATTTGTATCTGAGGAGTTAGGCAGATTTTCTACAGAAAATAATATTGTATAGGTAGTTAAGGAACGAAGCATCTTATAATTTTTTTTTCAGTGGTAGTGCCCGCAACAACAACATCTGTTGCATGAATGGGCCGGCTCAACTGGTGAAATACCACAACCTCACAGAAGACAGGCGCGAAGTAGAAGTATTCTGCGTTTCGTCTGATGAGTGAGGTGCCGGAGGCCTCTTTGTAATCCTCTTTCCCTTCCTATCCATTTCTACTAACGAAAGGATCGGGTGTGATCGGTAACATCAGATGATTATACGAGCTGTTAATAGCTATGCATGTAATTTCGTTTCGTGTGGAACCGGCAACTTACGAAACATTATCAAAATAACAACAACTATAACAACCTTTTACATCAACCTAACATATTGTACTTTCCCCAAAATCTCTAAAGTTAAGCGTGGCGTGCCTCTTTACCTTGGCAACGAATGTAAAAAACATCTCCACAAGCCAGATAAATCAGGGAGGATAATATTGAATTTTCGATTTATCAAGTTCATCAAGTGCAGATGATAATGATGCAAGATGATGTTTCTTTTTGTTAAATTATAATGTGATTGTAGATTAAGAAGCTGTGCTGCTCGCTCCGCCGCAACGCTAAGGACGAACGAGTTTTGTTCCACTACAACGGACACGGGGTGCCCAAGCCCACCAACCAGGGCGAGATATGGGTCTTCAACCGGGTAAGCATTTTGAATATACTCCAGGTTTATCTTTGTAGTCAGTTAAACGCTTCTCTGATTTATTTAATCGCAATATTACAATTAGAAGTTGTATATGGTTTATAGATTTACATGTAGGTCAATAAAGAATGCTTCAGATACGTCAGCACCATATCCAGCATGTAATGGCCAGGTATGTGTTGGTGTTGCAGGCGTACACGCAGTACATCCCGCTGTCGATGTACGACCTGCAGACTTGGATGGGCGCGCCCTCGCTCTACGTCTACGACTGCTCCAACGCCGGCATCATCGTCGACAACTTCAAGCAGTTCGCGGAGCAGCACGAACGCGATTATGAGGCACGTATTGTATTGCTCTATTTTAGTTACTATTCCTTATTTAGAAGTAACAAGTTACGACGAATGTGCCGGCCCATTCCTTTCTCCTTTCCGTCCTCTTTGCTTTGGATCCCATATTGTAAAAGGTATTATTTTTATTCCATCAAATGCTATATACGTTTCTGAAAGCAAATTAAATAGATATTTATTTGCCAAGGTTAACCTGTGACATTTTTAAATTTCAGATGCAGGTGTCTAGCGGTCGCGAGACGGCATCCTCGGTGTCGGGCGCCGGGTCGAGCGTGGCGTCGGGCGCGGGCCCGGCGGTGTCGTACCGCAACTGCATCCAGCTGGGCGCGTGTGCCGCCGGCCAGACGCTGCCCATGAGCCCCGAGCTGCCCGCCGACCTGTTCACCGCCTGCCTCACCACGCCCGTCAAGATGGCCATGAAGTGGTTTGTGCTGCGCAGCCGCGTGCGCGTCGCCACGCACGACCTGCTCGAACTCATCGACAAGTTAGTGCCACATGTTATGCCCTAATCGACAAACTAAAACAAAGGCTACGGACGCGAGCTTAGCACATCGTTGATGGGTCAATTTGTACAGTGAAATGTGTGTTTGTGACCCTTGTAACAGATGCTGCAAATAAAATAGCCTACACATATCCACTGCTTTGGCGAATCCAGGATTGTTTGTTTGCCATAGAAATCCGCTATTTACCGACGTTATACGATCCCAAAAGTGACAGGCGGTGAGCCATAAGCTTTGTAATCAGGGATCCGTTTATTGAAAGATTTTTGTTTTGATCTCTGTTATACATTTTTTTACGACAACATGATTTTTTTTTGCTAGTGAATGCTAAAACTTACCAGACGATAGTGGTATTATTACACCTTTATAGGCGTGTGTTTGTCGTGTCGCAGGATCCCGGGGCAGGTGAGCGACCGGCGCACGATGCTGGGCGAGCTGAACTGGATCTTCACGGCCATCACCGACACGATCGCGTGGAGCTCGCTTCCGCCCGACCTGTTCCAGCAGCTGTTCCGCGCCGACCTCCTCACCGCCAGCCTCTGCAGGAACTTCCTGCTCGCCGACAGGATCATGAGGCGCGACACACTTTCTTTTATATTATTAACTATCCCAAACAATCTTTGCACAAGTTATTCCATCTCATACTTATAAAGTGCTTTTCTACTCCAGAAGTGAAGTGATATTTTTTATTACATCGGGTTTAAAGTGTAAAACATTTTACAGTGGTAGAGCCCTCAACATCTGTTGCACGAATGTGCCGGCTTGACTGGTGAAATACCACGATCTTACAGAAGACAGGCGTGAAGTAGGAATATTTCTGCGATTCGTCTGATGAGTGAGGTGCCGGAGGCCTAATTCTACACCTTTTCCCTATTACTTTTTAATAAGGAAAGGATAAGAAGGGGAAGAAGATTTGACGACAGAGAGAATGGCCAGAAAAAGGCAATCCTTTTTTCTGTTTATCCCCTTCTCTGTCTATTAAAAGGTAGGCAACACATCTGCAACTCATTAGCTTTTGCAGATATCTATGGGTAGCGTTCACTTGATATTAGGTGAATCGATTGCTCATTTGCCACCTCCCAATATTAAAAACAAAAAAAAAAACGAAAATAAAAATTGCTTGATTCCTACGATGATTGGAGTGCAGTCATCTATGCCGAAAATTATATTAATATATTTTCGCTCATCAAGATTTATGTAACTAGCACTTGTGAAATCATGAGATTAAATTATTTACAAAATTATCATGAGATATAATGTGTGAGCAGATCGTACAACTGCACGCCGGTGTCCTCGCCGGCGCTGCCGTCGCTGGCGGCGCACCCGCTCTGGGCGGGCTGGGAGCACACGCTGGACCTGGCGCTGGCGCAGCTGCCGGCGCTGCTGGCCGACAGACCGCCCGACTACTGCCACTCGCCCTTCTTCCGCGACCAGCTCACCGCCTTCCAAGTCTGGCTCGACCTCGGCAAGTGTACGTATCTCGATGCTCCCCCTGTCCCACGCAATCCCTTAGAACCATAACTATTGCAAACCTCTCAAAAATACTATTATCTATTGAACATTTCATATTATTTAAAAATAAAATTCAACCGATTTCCTTCCCATTCCTAATCTCTACAGAAAGAAGAAATAAAAACTGAAGTACCGTAAATGATAGATTATAAAGAAATTCAATTAATTTTCCATATTTTAAGTTATATTAGATTTACATACCCTTACCGTACCTAGTCGTCGGTCCTTCACTTTCAGCATTCACTGTCTACCGTAGCACCTGGTCTGTCCGTGCTTACATTTGGAAGATATTAAGCGTTGAATAAGCTTATTCTATTGTAATAATGCAGGGTCGGCGTCCCGTCCGCCGCCGGACCAGCTGCCCATGGTGCTACAGGTACTGCTGAGCACGCTGCACCGCGTGCGCGCGCTGCAGATCCTCTGCCGGTTCCTGGCGCTGGGCGCGTGGGCGGTGCGCGCGGTGCTCGCCGTCGGCATCTTCCCCTACATGCTCAAGTTGCTGCAGGCCTCCGCGCACGACCTCAGGGCGTCCATGGTCTATATCTGGGCCAAGATCATTGCAGTTGATCCTGTAAGTTGTATCTTTAGTTCTTTTATGTTAGAAATATACAAACGAACGAGCAGTTCGCCTGAAGTTTGCGATCCAGAACAACTGGAATAGAAATATAAAAAGGAAGGTATATAAATAGGATATTTTTAATTCGCATCAGTATTATGTGAGGCCGCATTACTTCCCTGGCTTCATTGGCTCATTCATTCAACGGTAGTTTGAATAGGTTTGGAGTTGTGAATCATTTCATCCCCACATCTATTAGCGTGACATATCATTAAAATGAACAACCAGATTATATTTAAGTTCTCATTTTATTAAAAATTGTCTCCTATGAAGCTACTTTGAATTTTTAGAGGAAACCCTCTAGTTAGCTTGCTGTTAATATTTAAAACTTTAATTTTATTATATATTTTCTTTTTTTTCTGTTGCAGAGTTGTCAAGTGGATTTGGTGAATGCAAAGGGTCACAAATACTTCCTGTCGATACTTCAAGACCCGTCAGTGGATGTACGTTTATTTTATTACTGTGTATTTTTTGTTTATAAAAGCACTATTTTAAAATATCTATGTATTAATGTGATTGTCGTCAGAGTGAGCACAGGACGCTGGCGGCGTTCGTGCTGGCCGGCATCGTCGACAACTACCCGGCCGGCCAGGAGGCGGCGCTGCAGGTATCTATATACATTCATTACTGGCAGATTTATAAATATTGAGCCGTACTGTACATATTATTTACGAATATATTGCAATTTTACTTTATCCTTTTTAAAAATTATATGGTCCCTCGAGCCAGATACAGACGCCAACAGTGCATAACTACTTAAATCTTTTCTGCGTGTGTATTTAAACTGTGTTCGTATGTCCAGGGCTCGATGATATCGCTGTGCCTGGAGCAGCTGACGGACGGCAGCGCGCGGTTGCGGCAGTGGGCGTGCGTGGGCCTGGGCCGGCTGTGGCGCAACTACGACGCGGCGCGCTGGGCCGGCGTGCGCGACCTGGCGCACGAGAAGCTCTACGCGCTGCTGCAGCACCCGCAGCCCGAGGTGAGCTATGCATTGCACTACGCTAGCAATGCACCTGTAAGTCTTCTGCCTCTTGTGAACTATCACTGGCTGGCATTGACCGTTTGTTTTCTGTAATCAACTGTCGAGACAATGTTAGACTGGCAGAATTTGAGGTGTTGAATAATGTTTGAGGAAACTAAGCAGACAAGCCGGACTGCTGTTGTAGTGTGTGGCCTTAATGGGAGATATATTACAGCGGCCTCGTTTTAAATGTATATCTTTAATTAATGTTTGAATCTCATAAGATGGGTTTTTAAACATTCGTATAAAAAGTTTTATTTATTGATTTAACGTTATTCAATACGATGCGTGTCTTGTAGGTGCGCGCGGCGTGCGCTTTCGCTCTGGGCACGTTCGTGGCGGCGGGTGGATGTGGAGGGCGCACCGAGCACGCCAACGCGCTCGACCAGCAGGTGGGCGTGCAGCTGGCCGCGCGCCTGCCGCCCGACGCCTCGCCGCTCGTGCGAGCCGAGCTGCTGGCCGGTACGTACAGGCCACGCTCACACACATACATAAGCACAAAATTTTTCAATAATATTTCTCTGGCGACGGATAATTTTCAGTATAGTATTTCTTATTTAGAATGAGGAAGAGAGCCTACACTTCAGTAATTCGCAGGATTCAATTCTACAATCTACTTTGCATTGAAATTAGCATCTACGTCGTGATGGGTGAACTGATCTTTAATAAACTCAGTAATTACATTTACTTCAAAAATAAAATGATTATCGCTGCTTTTGTTAATATTAAATTTGTTTAATTCTTTTTTCGCAGCTCTCCAGTGGCTGGTTTTAATATTTGAACAACATTTCATCGCGGTCTATATTCAGGAAAGGATGAGGCGGAGTAACAAGTAAGATATAGCTTAGTTTATCAAAAACCTATGAGTTAGGCTGCATGTATATGGCGGCGCCCTCGCCTTTGTTTGTAAGAGCGTTTTATCCAGGTTTTTGACAACCTAGCATAAATTAAAACTGGTTGAGTTTTTCAGATTTAATTACATTTTCGTGTTGAATTTTTATTAGAGAGGTTTTGTCATCCAGATTTTGTTGTAAACGTTATATATACATACAGCCACGCACATATTAAAAAAAAACAATGTTTGCAATCTGTAAACAGTTAAAACAAATGTCAAAAAAACAGTTTACATGTGTCATATAATTTTATTAAAATAGATAACGAGGAAGCTAAAGCCAAGGTATCTACTATCAATAGTAATATTACATGTATTTCGGTTTGTTTATATAAAATTATATGAGGATTGATTGATTGTTTATTTAACACTGAACACTGATTGACCGTGTGGATCTCAGGGAATCGCGTCTCGGCGGGCGCGTGGAGGCGGGGCAGGACGCGCTGGCGGCTGCGCGCGCGCCGCTGCCCGCGCGCCACTCCCACGCCGCGCTCGCACTGCCAGCGTACGGTACGCACGCAACTATACCAATACAAGTGGTAGTACTTCTACAGTGGTAGAACCCGCAACAACAACATCTGTCGCACGAATAGCCCGGCTCGACCGGTGAAATACCACGACCTCATAGAAGACAGGCGAGAAGTAAAAGTTCTGCGTTTCGTCTGATGAGTGGTGTGC
>DWTW01003106.1:0-10297 GCA_018246275.1 Papilio slateri
GAGGGTATGAATAGGAGAAGGAAATATCCTTTTTCTGTTTATCCCCTCTGTCCATTAAAGGTAGGCAACACATCTGCAACTCGCTTATTGCGGATGCCTATTGGTAGCGGTCACTTAACATCAGGTGACCCGCTTGCTCGTTTGCCACCTTTTTGCATAAAAAAAGACATCTTGAAGTATTAACTATTTAAACTGTCAACATGTACCGGGAAATGAAAGTTAAAATTAAACGCGAGATTAGAAACAGGTTAACAAGTTTTTTACACATAGAATTAACTAAAAAAAATCTCAAGATGATATAACAAGCACGGGTAATGATAAACAATTCTTCTAACCGCTATTCAGAAGAGCTTATTCTAACCAACGGGTTGTGATCTTGCTGTTGCCTTAGTTAATGAAAATTAAAAACTTTTGAAGATGATGGTTGATTCCATCTCCAGATGATGAGAGAATTGGTGTACTCTAAGAGAGAACGGGCCGTGAATCAAAAGATTGTCATAACTAGCCATAAAGCTTCCGACGGATTATCTTTTAATTGATAAAAGGAAAGTAAAGCAAAATTTACTAACGTGCCAGTTCACCATAACATCTAACCTTAATACTGTGTTTGGACACAGTAGACGACATTAGTCGTGTGGTGGATTTGAACCACAACCCCGAGCTACGCAGTTCATACCCCCTTAAGCTATTGACGCTAATTAACCGTGATAGTTATATAAAGAATGTAAACTCACTATTTATAAATATAAACAATAGATTAAATAATTCGTATGTTAATAGAAACAACAATAATAAACTATGTACCACCGTGACCCTAAAGGATTCGCTTCCAAAGACATTATCATACAAAAGCGTTTTGTCACTTTGTCCACATAATATTCTGGGTAATGAACGCGGCGGACGCCCTACGCGAATAATAAAGCTATTTTACGGTCAGTGGGACCGCGGGCCCGATAAATTGCCTTAAATTTAAATTAAACTAGAATCACAGTTTTATTAGGCTCATCAATCAAACGTTACGGAACGGGTGGTCTTAATTTCGGCAAAGCATAATAGCCTTAGTTCCGCAAAGGCGTGGGCTTAAAGCTGGGTAATTTGATTTATTCGCAACCGCCCGATAGGTGCACGTGGTGTGATGAAATGGTTTCTGGATCATCAGCTACAAGAAATCGAGTTTGGCACGTTCTGTAAATAACAAGGTGATTTATGAGGTGTTTACTTACAATGCGGTTCTATTGGGAATTGTCAATAGAATATTTGATGAAATAAAAGAAAAATTGGGTTGGTGTGTTAAAACTGACAAAACGAAAATAGAATATAGCTTCTCTCTCAGTCTTTTTCGCCATATATCTCTTTGAGTTACCAAGAATATTTTTTTTGCGTGATTATAATTAATTTATAAAACATTATTTTGTCGTGTATAAGGTATATTCATTTATAAAATTGTTATTAAACTTTTTGATAAAAATCCATTTCATTTAACAAGATTTTTAATAGTTAAAGTGGATTATTATCCAAATAAACGATATTAAAAGTTTATAAATAGGTTTGTGGCACTACGTAGATTAAGATCATAAAAATAAGATATCAGCGTCGTAGTTGTAACGACTGGTCCTGGTGGGGTGGATTTATTAAATGCACCCCGCTGCGTCGCAGGGTTGGTGTTCGCTGAGATATACCAACATTTTGGTCAAACGTATCCATCCATGAGAAGAGTAGGTACGTAAAAATTCACTATTAAAATTAATACTTTCATTAGTGCTTCAATAAAATCCTCAGGAAAATTTTATTCGTTCTTCAATTGTACTAAAGTAGTTACTAAATGTAAGTAAATGATTAAGCGATGATAATCTAAAATAGTAAATAATATTTTATTCACTTTATCTTTACGTTTTGTCGTTTTAATTGAGGTTTATAATATTAATGCTGAATATATCAGTGAATAACTTTCAAGTCAACCAACCATCCTAACTAGGTTAATATATGTAGGTACTACGATGGGTTACGTTAAAAATGTGAAATATTAACCTGCGGCCTTATGTTTTTCAGGCAGAAATATAAGCTTTAATTTCTAATTTCTGTAATTCCACACTTAAAGAAATCATACAGTAACGATTTCATGCTATAAATTCGAAGCGTTCGAAATTCACAACGTTGAAATAGCATATCTGTGGTTAGTAAATACGGATTATACGATTACAAAATCTTCGAGCTATTAACTCGATTACAAATCGCTCATTGAAATAAATTAGCTGCCAAAGCCTTGCGAAATCCGTCCGGTCAAAACACGAGGCGTTCGGCCTATCAAAACACAAGTAGGATATCTTCAACCGCTAGTCCTAGGCTTATAAGTCGGAGAGATCGATCGGCTTATCTCAATTATCAACTGTAAAACAAGGGCTTAAGGTTATAAATCGAATGTAGTAAATATTTCGCAGAATTTCGCCGTGTACGAAATATATTCAATAGCAGTTTGTTAATACAATATCATTTGTTTAAGCATTGGAAACGTACACTTTAAGAGATTACTGACGGGTGTAGTTTGGACTGCGGCCAGTGGAAACACGACATTACGTGGTTTAATTGTTCGATTACCCAACAACCCAACTTTTTTCTTTTGACATCAGGTAATACGTATTTACACAATGTAAACCTTGTAGTTATTACATCGAGATGTAAGCTTTCAGTACCACGACTTCTGCTTTACGTCTTATTGACTTATGAACCCTTCATATGCCCTTTTTCTTATGTACTCCTCTCCTCGTTCCTGCATAACATGAGGTAAACTCGTGGTGCAGCCCCCTTGAACATCGAATCGAAGTTTTAAATGCGCAATGAGTAACAACACATATCAGGGTTCGCTGTCAGGAGCCCTTGAGCCTGGCTACACCATGGAGCCTCCAACCAAGCGACCTAAGTGCAGTTACAAAAAAAAGAAGCTTGAGCCGATTTTCACACGTACGTGTGTCACTGACCTATTAGCACTCAATACGAACGTGAATTCATTTTATGCTTCAAGTAACGTAATTCGTATTTTAACCGATGTACATATGTACGTCCGTATCAAACAAATGTAAAAGGTTCGATTATAATCCAGGGAGGGAATAGCGTCGTGTTAGTGGAAACAACGTGAAGCGTGCTAAACTGTTTGCACACGGGCAGGCGACACGGTTCAGTGAAAGCGTTGCAAAAAACCCGTAGCGCTTCGCGTAGCCTCCCGTAGCCTGCACGCTAAATAAATAATGCTACGTGACGAGAGCCCGTCGTCGGACAACGGACGGACAGATTTTAGGGTGCAGAGTTAGTCTAAATGGTGTTACATCCTGTGTAAATATATTTCTATTATACAGGGATGTTTGGAAATGCCGTGTACAAGTAAAGATCACAACATACTTATCGAAAATATAATGATCTAACTCAACCTACATATGCAAATATAATACAATATTGCATAATCAGGCCGCTTAAAGGCCACCATTATAACAAAAGATTCGTTATTCGTATCGTCTATCCTAGGTTCGTTACTCATTGGGACAAAAATACGTAGAGTATAATTATGAAGAGTCCTTTGTGACCGTTAAGTATACTCGTAGTTTTTAATATAACTTTATACAAATTATAGAATGGCAACCTAAATTACACAGAAATGAAAACAAACAATTACAAATGGAAGCAAAATCTTATGTTTATTTATTTTATAGTTAAATACATGTCTTAAATACTCAGTGTTATGTCTTCTATATTCTAGAAGCTTATTCCTTTACGATGTGAGACGCGTGTCTAAGAGTGTTAACTAACGTCCGAATTATATTTAACTATGACATTAAATCCGTTCATTTGTCAAATTAATTTGAGTAACATGGAACGAGCAACTTAATGGTATTCAATTATCTATACTCATGCATACTGTTCAAAGTTTACATGCAACGTATCGCGTTAATTTTATAAAAAGTGATGTGACATATATAAACTCTTTTTTTTATTTACGCCCTATTACGTTTGTCTCTATAACATTGGAATATGTTATCGCGGCACAATTTACAATATAAGAACAACCCTGTCTTGTTTATAACATACTTATTACCCCAAATGGATTAACAAGCAAATACATAAAGGCTCCTTTCACTAATAAACTGATTACACTCCTGTTTTTTTTCTATTACCTGAGATATACTATTTCTTAGGAATCCTATCATTTAGGCATTTAGGCATTAATTCCTAGTTACACATAAAAACCGTATTAAAAAAATCATAATATTATAATGTGCCCGATCACTTTTGCGTTCTATAATTCAACGTCTACTTAACGCAACGCACCTTTCAGCTGGACTAAATCTTATTTTCAACCGATTCAATCCTTTAAAATCTCATCAATAACATTGACATCAAAAATTCTAACCTCGAAATTTTCTTGTAAGAATAACAAACATGTCGTCTATGACAACAAACTTCGTGGGCGTCGGGATCGCGTAGCTAATTTCACGTCATGCAGTTGGATATGCGATTCGGACGGAATGAAATGTGTCAAGAGTTGTTTCACGGACGATTGGCGGCGTGCTCGCTCCCAGCCGTGTCTTCAGAAAACGATAACAAACCCTCGCCGAGATAACCGTCTCAATATAAAGCTTAGCACAATATAAATCAACACGTACTAATTATGTTTTCGATTTTTATGTGTCTCTCTTTCTTTTAAAGTAATACTAGATATTTTCTCTTGTAAATATTCTTTCGAGTTTTGTAAGCTTTTCGTTTATATTATTTTTGTATGTATAAATATTTCGTCGGTGTGTATGTCACAGAACAATTCCTAAATAGCTGGATCGAGTTTGGTGATATTTTTTGTGTGCGTTTGCGTGGGCTTGTGGATGGTTATGATTACAATTAAACCCGGTAGATGGTGTTAAAGTAATAATAAGACCAAAATTCTTGTAAATTATAGTAACAGAAAAAATACATGACATTTGTGAATTCAAAAAAGAGAATGACAAAATGAGACATAATTATTTTATTTATAGTTAAACGTAAAATATCTGATATGACATTACAATTCGCGAGGGGAGTTAAGAAAACATCCAGATTAACGTATCATATTTTAAGAGCCAATAAGCAGGCAATGACCCTAATGAGTGGGCAACAAAAATAATGTTGGACGATTTATCGGTGCGCATGCGCACAGATTTATCGTACGGCGGGCGCGGGCGCAGGAACACTCGCTAATCCCCCGTAAGTAGGGTTGCTGATGCATCGTATTCGGAGTTATTTTATTATTTTGAGCGAAATCCAGAATTATTAGTTCTAGTATTTTGGCAAGGCATTGATTCGTTAACATTGGTATTATATCAAAATTTGTTGAAAAAGTCATAAAAGTCTTTTCGCAATCGATAAGATTTCGAATATAATCGGAAACGGGGAGAATAAGCATTAGTGTTACTTGCTTACTACTTGCATGATGTGATAGATTGGGAACTGCTTAACTGTAATTTAGCTAACTAGGCAGTTGTCATTGTTTTGTAAGGTTTAGTGGAGCGAAAGAAGATAACACAGCGTATCCAAACACGAAGAAAATATTACGGTTATATGTTTATTCTTTTGGACTTCTAAATGCAACTAAAACGAAGTAACCTAGTTATTATTTTAATAAGTTTTTGAAAAACAATGAGAAATATCTTATTTTCACCAAACTTTTGATCGAAAATGTGACAAAATGTAAAATTAACTCAAATAATGTTTGTGACAACCCTAATCGTACGTAAGACAAACGTTATTAAGAGCACACGGGGCCAATTCAGTCTCTTTGTACGCGTCGGAATTAATGTCTAACACTTGAAGCGCCTCTCGCGGCGAGACGCGAATACGAAAGTATCGATTTAGTTATCGATTACAAAGATTTACAAATGGAGTTAAGGAGAGAACGCATTTAAAAAATTTAAAAAGAAATATGTAGTGACTGAAAACTGTATTGAAAATCTCAATAAACCTACAGAATTAAAGTGTTTTATGAATTCCATTATATCACGTACAGAACCGTTCCAATATAATATATACGAGTAGATACTTGTAAATACGGACTCGATACGAACTAATTTTTATTAAGGTTTAATTATTAATGATACAAAGAACATGTATCACAATGGTTTCTACTTGTATTATGAACAGAAAGGATTTTCTTGTTAATAATCTATAAATGCTTAATCTATGGAATCAATCATAACTATTACTACACCATTAGAAAGCTACAGTATTAAAATGTAATAAGATTTGTATATTTCATAACTAACGTGCAATGTATTCACCCGGTCGATGCAAATCAGACAAACAGCTATTTATAAACTATTATTGTGGATAATTTTAAGCTTAAAGTGTCATGATATTATATATTCCCATTGTCGGCAGATTCACAGATAGGACATATATATACGAGTATATATAATGTCAATAAAATTTAATATACGGCTACGCATAATACATAAAACGTGAAACAGTTTCAACATTTTTTAATAGTTCGCACAATCAATTGTATCAATCTATCCCAAGAATTAGCTCCGACTACACGTATCAAAGATTATCCCGCACAATCGACATACCGAAGAAACCGAAAGACATCCGAAGCATGCCGCACACTGTAAATAGTTGCAGGGCTCGTCCAGACCGCAGAATCTAACGCGGGCCTTCGGGAACTATTGACAGTGAGTGTGGATACGATCAGACTTAAGCCGGGGATTATGAGGAGACCGAAATAGACGGTTGAAATCCTCGCGGATTAAGAGATCCCGTGTTCCGTCCGACGGCGCGGCACAAAAATATCGAAGACGCGCGCCGGATGCAACGATTTGCTGCAACACACGGCTCTTTTACACCACCTCGCTACTTCGACAAACTTACAAATTAAATACGTTAACAATTACACTAGAGAATAAGAATGTTGCAAAATTATGTGCAAAAGAACAGCATTGCAATTGCATCTTATAATTGGAAGGTTCTTATGGATAATGTCATATTTTAAATAATTTGCTTTTACGTGATAAAATGATAGGATGTTCACCTTAACCATCTGGTGACCATCCTATTCTATTGTCATTGAAAAACAAAAAAATCAACAAAAATAGTTCCAAATTATTATTTAAAAAATATAAAATAACAATAAAATTCCTTGAATAGGTTATTCATATAGAATTACAAAACAATCTAATTTTAATTTCACAGTTGAAACAAAACTATTGCAATAATGCATATGATGAACCGAATGTTAAGGAGAATGAGACGTTGGCCCAATGATGAACCAAATGTTTAGGAGAATGAGACGTTGGCCCAATGATGAAACGAATGTTTAGGAGAATGAGACGGTGGCCCAATGATGGCCCGAATGTTTAGGAGAATGAGTCGGTGGCCCAATGATGAACCGAATGTTTAGGAGAATGAGACGGTGGCCCAACGATGGCCGAATGTTTAGGAGAATGAGACGGTGGCTCATTATGGTGGCTGATTAGATTTGCCTATTAACGGTTTCGCTATTTGCTATATTCTAGTTCTAGTTGTCTTACATGTATATATATATTTTTATGCATTTAGGTGGCAAACGAGCAAGCGGGTCACTTGATTTTAAGTGACCGCTACCCATAGGCATCTGCAACAAGCGAGTCGCAGATGTGTTGCCTACCTTTGATGGACAGAGGGGATAGACAGAAAAATGATATTTCATTCTCCTATTCATACCCTCCCTGTCCAATCCTCTTCCCCTTCCCATCCTATCCTTATCCTATCCTATAGGATCCTTATCCATATAATGATAAACAGGGGCGTTCTAGACGATGCCCAGTCATTTATCAGGTCATTAGGTCAGATGATGGATAGGTCACATTACTTTTACTAAACACACTTAACGTTATTCTGGAAAAGCGTGAATCGGTTATATTAGATCAGATCTTTCTGTGCTATTTTTTATTTTTGAGACTATAAAAACGTAAAACTTTGTTTATAGTTATGGATAATGCAGTCTACAGCAATAATGTTATATTCTTGCATCGTTTAATAAGCCACATCCTTTACGCTCCAGTTAATTATCGATCCTTTATCAAGTAATAATTACTTATCAGTTCCCGAATGTCAACGCGCGCGATAGTGAACTTGTCATTAAAACTTTTATATTGTGCACGTAATAAACTCTGTAGGCATCTATTTACGCCTTGTAAAAGTATTATTATGATCCGATATTTCGGTAGCCACGATATCTCAATTTGTGGGTATTTCCCATAATATAAGTCAATGAGCGAAATGCTTAATCATCGCAATTTTATTGTTGCCTGCCTTTAATAGACAGAGGGGGTATATAGGAAAAGTAATATTTTCCTTTCCTACACATCCCCATCTCGTCCAATCCTCTTCCCCTTCCCATTTTATTCTTATTAGGAAAGGGTGGGAAAGGGAAGAGGACTAAAATTGGACTTCCGGCACATCACTTATCGTACGAATCGCAGTACACTTCTAAAGTAGAAGTGTACTGCGATTCGTACGATCGCTTATCTCTACTTACCTCTACCACTGTAAAGGTTGAATGTTGTACTGCGCTTAAGGCATTCATCGCAGTATTATTGGTATAATAGCACTATAACATGCTCTTTGTTTAGTGATCATTACAAACTCTAAATGAACTGCCAGCGTTAGACCGGGTAGATAAAATAGATAAAAAGTTTTGATGACTGGACTGTATTAAAAATTCTATCTATCGTCTCTCAACCTACCGTCGAGCCTCCGCGTGGGTACGCAACAATAAAAGCGGTTGCTTGATTCTTACAGACCTCCACTAATTGATTCTTGGTCAAAGTCAAATGACAGTCACCCCTAACATCTTAATGCAAGGAAGTAATCAAAACAGACTTTTCCAAGATAAAACTAAGTTCAAGAGAAAATATATAAGTAATCTTAAATAACTTACTCTGACTCTTGCCTCAGTAAGGTTGGTCCACATCGCGATTTCCTCCCGCGTCGACATATCTGGGTATCTGTTCCTCGCGAACGTCGCCTCCAGCTCTTGGAGCTGTTGGCTGGTGAAGTGCGTCCTCTGCCGTCGTTGTCTTTTATTCTTCTTGTCACCCTTGTCGTCCAGCGACGGTTCATCCGGTCCCACGCCAGGCGTCGTCGATTCGGTCTTTATCGTTGGCTCTGATGTTAGGGGTCGGTTGCCTAAGGAAAGTTGAAAATAATTAAAATCATCTTTTCAACTTATGAATATAATTGGGGCCACAGCAGAATTTGGTAGAGACAGGAAATTAACTATATTAAAGACTTAACGATTTCGACTTTATATCTATTTATATATATTTCGAAATTTTAAAGGGCAGTATATATTCATATAACTTTTATTAATCAAATCTATCTTTAAACCCTAAAACCCTTGAAGAGAATGTAGCGACATAAACGCTTTATTATTGAAATTTTATTATTTCCTCTTCTTGTATAAACCAAGACTGTAGAAGGAATAGATTAGAGATAGAAACCAGAGAGTTCAAAATCAACATGTCATATCGACTAACGTGGGAACGCAGTTTTAAACGTGTGCCTTGTTGTCTTAAATCATTTGTGATATTTAGAACAGTAAAACTAGTGTACCATCCAATTTAAATTTCGAATAAACAGTGGCAATTTAACAAAAATAAAATGACCATAAATTGTAGAGCGTCTCACAAAAACTTGGAGTACAGATAAAAAATATTGAATCATGGCGGCCGGTAGCGCAAGCTAATGCGCGGGATTAGGGCGCAGGCGCACCTAATACTTTTACGACACCGCTGTAAATAAGTTATTCTCGATGAGCGGCGCAACACTATAACATTATTTATGTCACAGATAATAAATTCTTTTTTTGTGACGTCTATTTTCCTGTAATGATGTGATAAAGCGGTCAATTAGTCTATCTTTTAACAATTCTTTTTGTTAACATTTACAATAATTCACGATCTTAATAATCGCGTATAATATTATAAAATACGTGAATTTCATACCATGCCAATGCCCTAATAAGAAATCTAAAATTTAAAAGTTGATGGTTCACCACAACACACATTACAATTCTAAGGCTTGCATATTAATATGGTTAAAATGTTTAGGTGATATATTGAATTAACGCAAAACAACATTACAATGTGTGGTATAAACACGCTGAAAACCTATAACATAAACAAAATTTTTAACAAAACAAAAACCGACTTCAAAAATAATATTCAAAAACCAAAAATGCATTAAAAAGCTTAAAATAATTTTACGCAATTAGGAATAAGAATACTTTTACGCTATTAAAAAT
>DWTW01003107.1:0-10297 GCA_018246275.1 Papilio slateri
GGACGCGAAAAGAGAGCCAAGAAGATCGGCCTTCTCTTTTGAGGTGTGGGCCAACGAGTCATCCCCCCTGCGCAGAGTTCTTTGTTTTATAACAATCCAATTTAACAAATCAATATTAAAATATTAATACATTCAACCTATATCCACATTCCACTTTTAATCCATTTTTTTTTTCATAAAATGCTCACCATTTAGTGTTCTACTGCAGATGCTACGTAACATTCCAATGAATCATGTAAATCAATCTGCATAGCGGATTTCTGTTTTTCTGTATCTGAAACTTTGATTTTGTTAATACGACATTACTATTGGTGTTCTGTTATTTAATTTGATACGAAAATCTAAACATGGAAGAGAAAAAAACGTCATTTATTATAGTTGACAATTAAATTTAGATAAAAAAACTAGTATATTTTTAATACGATCGTAAATATCTCACTTTATTAAATGATTCTGGTTTGGCAAGTGATAAACGGATACACGATAAAGTATAAATTATTACTGAAACTCGCCATACCAAAGTTTTCCGTGAAGTGTCGCCATTTAACGTGTTTAAGATTATCAAAAAGCTTTTGATGTGGATTTGTTAGCGCATAATGTTGAGATACAACATTAATGCAAAAACTTAACATTATTGCAACAATACAATGCGACAAATAATCAACAACACCTGGTTAAGGTCGAATACGTAGCAGGAATATCCGTACAATTATTTTAACGCCATAATGTGACTAGGAGAAGACGAAAATAAATTGAGTTGAGACACTATTTTTATCTATAAAAACTTTTAGGATCGCATTTTCGCTCTTTACCAAAAAGGGTAAGTTATCTGTTATATATAGTGGGAAACCAGAAGACAGCAATGTTTGCGGATTCTTGTTTGGCGGTAACAACAAATACCGGTGTAGTATTCGCGTAGAACTAGGACTTCCCTTGTTATGCACCACTAGTAACAGGTCAAAAATTAGGCGTATATTTGTAAGTAACAGGTAGTTATCATAAAGACATATGAATTTTATGTAATGGTAATACAAGTGTTCAGAATATATTATTGCTACTTCTGCTATATCTGGCATGTATTTAGGAGAACTTGTAGAAATACTTGATCATCGGAGAAACCTATGATTGAAGTTCTTGTTAAGCTTAGGGCTTGGGGTCGTATTTTTAGGGCGATGTGCTTTTGCCATGACACTTAACAATAATCCCTAAAGTATTTTAGTTAAAGTTTACTAAGAATAAGAACGGATTTCCGCAGGTTAACACCTAGTCTTAGAAATTATCAGTTTATAGTGCTGTAATCAAGTTTGTTTCAACAAATATTAGTATTAAAAAGACACCTGTGTACTTTTACACCTTCGTTACTCAACGGCGTTCTAACGAAAGTAAATAATAATTAGCATACGACTTTTAAATTTTATGACGGGTTCTTTCAATAATGGGCACGAGTAAACAAAGACGTTAATTAATATGGATATCTGGCCGTTTTTTTCCATTAATTAAAGTACACGAAAAACATATTTTACTATTATACTACCGCAGCGCACTAGATGATATGCCAACTTAATGTTTATCTGTCTTAGACATATTGTTATAAACAAAACAATAATGTTTGTAACAGATATAAATTACAGTTGGGTATAGCACTAAACAGAGTTGAAATGCAGTGAGCTCCTCACTGCCTTAGTAATCATGCAAATGTTTCCAGGGTGTTCAGATTGGGACAAGACTCTACAACCACTATGCTGTAGTGGTTACCTCAGTACATCTTAAAACGTAATTTAATATTAAAAATACGTAAAAAAAAACAAGAAAACAGCTATTACTCTACCTATGAGCAAGCTTCGCAGGATTATAATCACAATTGAGGAATGCGAATTAGCTTGGTCTATATTGGGCTCAATGTTCTGTATCCCCCATTTGTTACATTTTCGCCTTCTATTTATCTTGTAGACAAAACTTCAATATCGTCGTGTTATCTCTATACATTATCTTTCTCTATTCATCTGTCTTGTAACTTGTGTTATTAAATCGACAGGACATATGTCTTTTATAGTTTTAAATTTATTATCATTCGGATGTGACTAAAATAATTACAACGTTAAATGCTAACAGATAACTATGGGCCGGGTGGTCTGTCCTTCTCCATAAGAGTGAAAAGCACCTGGCCGGAAGTCTCGGAACTTATAAACTGAGCACGATATCCGCGTATAGCGCCAAGAATGCAATCGAGCGGGGCAAATTATACGTGCCGTATCTACACTGACAGATTACATCGATTAGGAAACGATGATCACATGATCTTTGAACTTGGTTTTTGTTTTAAAGCGATGGTGCCATCGCGATAGTGTTGTTGTGACGAGGACATTTTGACTGACTAATGATTCAGATGACAGTTCTGCATACCATTAGGTTTCATATTGCTACGTGACGCACTGGGAGTTTGCAATTGTTTACGCCGAAGCGTTTGTAGTGAGCGGGCTATGTGCTGATGTATCTGTTATTCGAGGCCGGGCCGCGCGACGCTCGGAACACCCGCGCCGCTTTCTGCGTCAGCATGTCTGTATTTCAAGTAATTAGATGCGACATAAACACTACCTAATCAAATGAATATAAGAATTGCTGCGTTTTAATCAATAATTAACATTACGAACTGTTAGTTCTCTGCGTAGCTAGCTACAAACAAACCTATGCTATGTATAATGCGTTACTTCACGTAACTTTTTGCCGTAACGCATTACGTCTAGTTTGACTAGAAATAAGCACAAAATTCTAGTTAATTTTTTTTCTTCTTTTTTTTACTAGACTCCGACTATATTGAAAATCTCATAGATCATGATCACCATTGAAGATTGATAAAATTTGAATAAGAACTTCATATGCTAGGATTGTTTACCTACATCAAACGGAATATTCTTTTAAGAAAATTTATGAAAGTACCTACATTGATGTTGCGTATTAACCTAGAGGGAGTTTTACAGTTCAGTTTAAATTGAGACCTACGCATCGATTGTTCGTCTTAAAATATACATAGGTATTTATTCAAATTAAAAAATATATATATACATACTGTATTTTCATAGTGAAGGAACTCCTCAAAGTTTGGGAAACACTGGATTAGTAGATTAAAATGAAGCGGCTTACGTAGCCGGGCGGTGGCGCCAGCTCTACGGCTATCGTTTTACATTTGCGTCGTGAGTTGTACTCACTTTAACAAGTAAGTACAATAATTGAAGTTATAGTGTCACGGTGGAATAAAAGATATATGTAATAATGAAATGGCATTTTGAAAGTACTTGTTTCTTTATCGCCCAATAACAAATTAAAAATAAATTAATTAAAAAAAAAAATCAAATAATTTATTTTTTTCCATTAAAAACGAACGCAAGTAAATCAGTAGTGAAATTTATAAGTTGATGAATGTGTGAATGAATGAAGTTAGATAAAATTAAAATGTATTTTGTGATTATCATATGAGATATGAATAATCTTGTACACACGAAATAACTGTAGAATGATAAGCGATTTGATTGTTATTTAAATAATAATTTAGACAACAAAAAAACTTACTTGCTTTATTATATACAAGCGGCCCGCCCCGGCTTCGCACAGGTAATTAATAATAATTTCAAAAATTCATAAATTATATCGTCTATGTTCATCAGGGATAATGTAGGATTCTAATGGTGAAAGAATTTTTCAAATCGGCACAGTAGTTTCAGAGCCTATTCATTTCAAACAAACAATCAAATCTTTCCTCTTCATAATATTAGTACAGATATAAATATTTGGAACATATCATTAGTTGCTGGTTTGTTCTTTATTTCTATTACATTATACCCACTATATTATCATAACGACGAAGATGATAAGTTTTATATGATAATCAAGGATTGGAAAATGTAAAGCTAAGCGAGATCACGTCGATACCGTTAATTCTAGATAGTGCTAGAATTCCTAATAAAACGCTAAAGTAAAACCTATTTCGCAAACAACGGCCGAAACAACTTGAAGCTATAAAGACAGACATGTATACAGCTGGTATTAATAAAGTAATGGATTTGGATTATTGTGAAAGTAATGCTTGTTGGGACTGTCGCGTCGGTCACGCCCGAGCCTGTTGATTGGTCATCAATAAGTTGATAAGGTGGCGCGCGTATGTTCAGTAACATGACGCCTTGCAAACAGACACAACGTGACATATCATAAAAAGACTAGCGGTCCGTCCCGGCATTGCACACGGCATAAAAGTAACATTTTTTCCTCAGTTGGAATGATTTACCGTCCCATCAAGTACTTCAAGAATTCTTGAAGTATTCGTGGTAAAATTGGATGCAATTTACATAAAATCTTAATGAGTTATATATTTGGTTATATAATTTTTAATTATTATATATATACAATTACCTTTCTTACGAATCACTCAGTTCATTAGTGAAAGCTGTGTGAAAATCAGTTTAGTAGTTTTTATGTTTACCGAATTCAAACAGACAGACGCGGCGTGCGAAATAAATGTTATATGTAGTTATAGCAAAAATATTTATTTTTGCACTGGGAGTCGTACTAACCCTAAGCGTGTGCTCTGGGTAGTTTAAACATAAATTTAGTATATTTTAAAACTACGGCTCCCGTTCTATTTGTGTCGACACGAAGATAAATATAGCGTTCACACCTTCTCCCATTTATTCAAGTTCATTACACTAATATCAACAGGATAGGATAAACTTACCATTCGATAGGTATGTAAAACGTGTGAGGCAAACACAAGGCTCGAACCCTGACACCTTCACGGATCTATTCTCGTACGCCTTGACATGTGCGATTCGAGCTGTTTACACTAGTTGTTGGCGCGATATATTGAACATATCACGAGATCCATACACTAAATAATTACTATTATGAACAGTAACATATAAGCATTTACAGGTCTAGTATATTTTAACAGTGATAGAGCCAACGACATCTGTTGCACGAATGGGCCGGCTCGACCGGTGAAATACCAAATACCAGAAGACAGGCGTGAAATAGAAGTATTTCTGGGTTTCGTCGTATGAGTGAGGTGTCAGAGGCCTACTCCTAGTCCTTTCTTAATAAGGGAAGGATAGGAATGGGAAGAGGATTTCACGGGGGATGGAATGGATACAAAAATGAAATATCCTTTTTTCTGTTTGGGTTAAAAATAAAGATGGGCAACGCATTTCAACTCATAAGTTTGCAGATGCCTATGGACAGTGGTCACTTATTATCATTATTATATTTGCCACCTTCTTCCATAACAAAGACGACTAATGGCTAAAGAGAGAGATACATTTTAGTGGCTTTGAGTAGGTCACGTTGCTCTTGTAATGGGTCCCCGACTGGGCGAGGAGGATCACGTACAGACACTAACGCCTCTCACAAGAGGGATACATGAGTTTAGCAAGAAGTTGATACTTAAAGCAATTCTTGGCGATGGGCTATTTCCATTAGTGCTGGTGATAATAAAGCCGCTTCTGTCTGTCCTGTCTGTCCATGGTGAACGCCTACTGCAACCAGTTACGTACATTAATTACCAAGACTGAACACCACCGGCAGGTTAAACTAATTCCACTTCCCCTTCACTTGTCTTCCCTACCTTCGCTTCCCCACTACACTAATCTGATTGCTGTGGATGTTGATCTTTAGCGGGGGTAATTTCTTTATGCTGCGTTTGCATCCGTCTATCATAAGAAATAATAGTTAATTTATAAAAACAAAATCCGACTGAATGTATAATTATCATTCATCACGTCGTAATATTACTTATGACGTATGACACTCCAGTGAAGAATACGAATCTAATGACACCTTACTCTTCAAAATCGGTCAAAGCGTTTAGGCTAACGGAGGTCACCACGGACATACATATGTCCAATTATGACGTGAGTGCCTTCAAGAGAAGAGTGAATAGGTCGTTGTTAAACTAGTGCGTACCGTCTTTCGACCGCGTCACCACTTAACAGGTGGGATTGTGGTCAAGCGCTAGTTTATTTATTATAAAAAATATATATACATACGTACGGTCGGGGTCGTCGTCGGTATACGAAAGTCGGGGTACGAAAACCTTCGCCAGTTTTCAAATTCATTCCTTTATCAAGTCGTAGACACTTAGTGCCTTTTGAAACTAAATCACTGAGCAGACAACTGCATGTAGGACTTACTTGTCATAAGAAACAAGGTTCAAAATAGTAAACACTACTAGTCATTGCGAAATTCGAATCAAATATATTCTATTTAATTGTCAGTGTCCTTGGTGCAAGCAAATGTCGACTTTAAGGTGACGAACCTTTTTTTACCCCGACTGTACATGCAACTGGTTCATACAAATTAACTTAAGACCATCGACAGAGGTATTTCGTGCCGGACTTTTCAATAGGCGGACGTACCGTCGCTTGAACAAATATAATACGTACCCGGCGTTACTCGTCGCATTCGACTTCAGTATTTGGGTCTATGTCACGGTCGTACGATCGATTTTCGAACAAGATAAATAATCATGTGATCCACATTTGTCCGTGGTAAATCTATATGTTTACTTTGTAACTGGATCAGTGACGATAAAAGGATCACCTTTCGTACTGCTGGTGACAATTTCTTCGAGCGTTATGTAGGTTAACGACAAAGAAGATTAACTAATCGCCAGCGACGTGGGTCGAATAAGCTTCAACCGTAACGGTTATTACTTTGATAATAAAGTTTTTTTAATTATTTAATGAGTCAAATAAACAGCTAATCACTTGATTGAGTGTCTACCATCGCCTATAATCCTACAACACCGGTAGCTGGTGCGTAGCGTAGTAAGTTCTTTTCTTGAAGGACGCAAAATCGTATCGGATTGGAAATACCGTTCCAACGGTCTACTGCACTCCCACTCTGGAGAGTTAGGAGTGGGAGTGCAGCAACACCAATAGCCTAATGGTTAAGGGCATGGACTGCAAAACATGAGGTCTTGGGTTCGGATCCACAATTCGACTATTGTCGTGAACCATATCCAAGCACAAGCTCAAGCTTAGTTGGAATGGTTAAAAGAAACGTTAATAAATTGTTTCCATAATCTACTAATATTGAAACATTTCCATAGAATTTAGAAAATGCAGAGTGTATAAATTATAATCGAAATTAAAAAAAAAACTATAAAATTACTTACAACGTTTGTTCGCGATGTGTCTACGGAGGCCTGCGTTGTGGTGCTGTAATCGTTCAAAACCGCATCCGAAATATTTCTTTTCGTATGTCTTATAGACGATTTTTCTGTACTCGCTTCGCTTATATTAGGATTACGCTTTAAATCTTTGGAGCTTGGAATGAGCCTGTTAAATTGCAGACGTACATAAGCCGGCGTAAACATCGTTCTTTGCGTCGTTACGTCATAAGATGTACTGACAGTGGCGTTTATATCTGACGTTTTATTCTTGGTACTCTCACTATGATTTAGAGTTGATGCATTTACAGCAGGCATTCTTTCTTCTAGTTTATTAGTCAGCTTCAGTGATGTGACGGCGACTTTTTTCAATGCTAGAAGCATCAAGAAGTAGCAGAACGCCGACTGCCATAGCTTCATTATGATCACATCCTATAGACGATGTTTTGTTTCACATTATTTTATAGAAATTCTCACTTTGGTTAATGTTTTATTACCTTCGTCTGTTATAGTTAGGAAATAGTTTTGGAATAATAGTCACATAAAAAAAAAATAATTAACAAACTTGTATAGTCACTATAATCTTCATAAACTCTTTAGGGATTATGATATTTATCAAAATTTATAAACGCCTAATACGAAAACGGTGTAGTTTATAAGCGCCTAATACATAAATAATGTAATTTATAAGCGTCTAATACGTAAATGGTGTAGTTTATAAACGCCTAATACATAAATTATGTAATTTATAAACGCCTAATACGTAAATGGTGTAGTTTATAAACGCCTAATACATAAATTATGTAATTTATTATTAATAAATGAATTTGTTATTTTACATGTCGCACGATTTTTACAAAAACAAATTATTTTTAACTATACACCTATTTAGTTGTATAACTTAATATGATAATAGCTGTGGACATTATATGATAAAGAAAATTTAAATAGTATATAATTATTTGAAAAAAAAATGCTGTTTATCATTTAGCATTCACCCAGCAATAAGGAGGTCTGGAATCTCAGATTGTCAAGCATTCTATTTCGGCAAATGTTTCTTCTGAAAACATTGCAATTGAATATGTACTATATTCGAATGCGTGTAAAATGTAAAGCTTCTTGTAAGAAAAATGTCATGATAATAAAGGCTTATTATTATTATATATTGCTTAGTAAATTATGTTATGAATCTTATCTTACATACACTCCATTTACGTTTCTTCCAACTAAGTTTACATAAAGTATTAAATGACAAATGTGAGTATACAATTTTGATTTTAGATCTTTACAAATTTTATGAGAATTTTAAATATTTTAATCTTAATACGTTTTAAATATGTTTTTCCCCTTTGATATTAACTCTAGGTAAATCACGATCTAATATAGCTCTTGTAAATGCAACATCCATAAATTGATTTAAAATAATTTCTCTGTTCATATTAACACTAAACCAAAAACTCGATAACCTTTTCTAAACACTTTTTCTTTACAAGAGTACAAAAATAACATGTTACAGCATCACTCTCAGAATTCGTTCCTATTACAATGAAGTTTTTATTGATAACAGTATTGAATTTTTCAATAAAAAATTTAGACTGTACAAAAGATAATGAGAGATCTCGAGAAGATGATGTTTTTGATATTGATGCAGGTAATAATCAATTGGCCTCGATTTTGAATCGTAGTTTTTGTTTTTATTTAATTTCAATTCATATCATAGTATTATATATCTATGCAATATAATATTTAAATTAATATTATTACTAATTTTATTTCATTAACATGCAGTGTTCACAATTTTAAGGAATTTTATATAGTGTAGTTTTGTACTTTACTCTTTTATTCGTATGATGATTTTCGTACGTAATAAACTAATATCAAACGTATTAAATAACACTAAAAGTTTTTAACAACGATCAAACTTTGAAATATCATCGACAATCCAGAACGAAAACTTTTACTGTAAAATTCAGCGAAAATCGCGACGTAGTTTGCGCGATGTATTTTTTCGCGACGTATTTTTCCGCGCAAGGATTAATGTACATGTATCACAGTTCGAAAGTACAACGTTTGGGACAGGAAATGCGGACTGTTCGGGAGCCGCCGGGAAACTGACGGGCTCCGGTAGCCACGCCGTTCCTGCTCCGCTACCAATGTAACAAGTCGATTGTGCTAAAATTTAACTCGAATGAAATCTGACTTTGAAAATGAATTAATACAAATCAATAATAGATCGTTTGTCTGGCAATGGGAACTTGATCGATAGATTGTTGAAAAGCGAGTAAATATTAAGAAAAAAATAAAACCTATACCGTCATTTTCGACTTCATGAAAGAAGTGACAGTTCCACGAGAATTCGTAGTACGAACGTTTTATAATAGAATGAGGGATTTTTGTTTACAGTTGTCTAAGTTAATTCCGATCGGGCGGGTTCCGTAGCAGAAGTTTAAATTACGTAAACGGTATCAGACGTTTGAAATATAAGAATATTTTTTAAGACATGGCGCCATAAAATTGTAAATATCGTCAGTTTATAATGTCACTAGTGATATTATAAACTGAAGGAAAATTAATTAAATTTAACGGCTATACTCACGTTCTTCGCAGCGCTAGGCGGGTCGCGACTCGAATTAATCCCACTCACCCTGAAGGACCTCCGACAGGTCCGAAACTTGTCGGTACCAACACCGAAGTACGCAAACGTGAGTTAAGCCGTTTTATTTAATTAATAATGTCTCTCGAAAGTTTTAATAATTTTATGACGAAAAATTGTGAACTGAACTAACCATTTACATTATGTCAAAACTAACCTATTTTATTCTTGGATAAACATCATTTTTATATGTAACTAGCATGTAGGACAAACCTAACCAATAATTAACCTCTGCTCTAACTCCTCACTATTTGCATTGTGATGTAATAACGCAAGGCAAGATATTAGTTCATAATTTAACGATCTGAAGTCGATAGACTATAAATGATTGAGAAATGAATACGTTAAACTGTAAATGATTCGTTCAGTTTATAATTCTACGACAGTTTATAATATCACTAGTTGGATTATAAACTAATGACGTTTACAATTTTACCGTGTCCGTTTTACCGTGTGTTGTTTTTTTTTTATGGGAGATGGTGGCAAAC
>DWTW01003108.1:0-10297 GCA_018246275.1 Papilio slateri
ATAACCTGACTGATAGCTCAGCCAACCTAGCGGATCTAGGAACGAGAAATTTTACATTTTCATTCTTGGCTTTGACAAAACAAGATTTGAAACTTTTATACGGCGATACGATACCGCTAAATATATTGACACCTACATTTATATTATAGCTAGTTAGTACAAACAAATCGAAATAATAAAGCTATGAAGCATATCACAAATCGGAGCTCGGCTAGGGGCTTGGCTCTACTATAGATCTCATAACTTTTTAACAGTAACTTTGTAGCATTACGAACTTGTGAGACATGGCAACAAACTTTACTCATTGATTTTCGTTGGATCAAAGATGTCATAAAAAGCTGCTTTCAATAAGGTTTATTTGTTATTCATATATTTACAGACAACCTCATTACTATTTCTCAGTGCGATGTCGAACGGCGTGAAGTAAAGATGAGTGCTTGAAACAATACAATAACGAAGGCATACTTTCGTCGGATATCAGGGTAGGGGTGGGTTTTGCAGGGGTGCTGGCGGGGAGCGGGGTGGGGGTTGCAATGCCGGGGAGTTGGGCGGACGTCTAGACGCCGCGTTTGCTCAGAGTACTACAATACTGTATTTCTATTGTGCCCTCATTGTGCTCAGACTGAGCGATTCTGGCTTATAGTTCTCTCTTGATTAATGACCAGCTAAGTCTACTTTAATTTGCGGCGTTTTAAAATATAAAATTACTTAAACGGTTTCGGGGTTGCCACAGAGATATGAGCAAGCTTACTTGATTTGATTAAACATTAAAAACTTTAATTAATTTAACTAATCACTAACCTATCAAACTTATGGGATTAACAGCTATTGGGCTAACAGTCAAGTCGTACTAAGCTTGCGTGAATGAGTGAACTTTTGTTGCAATTAAACTTATACTGCTGTTTGGGCTGGTTACAAAGGACCAAATGAAGTTATCAAAGTGCCTCAACCTTTGTAGTACCCTAAACCATGGTCGTTAATATGTATGTTCTTGCAATTTAGTTCAAACTTTCGGTGAACCATTTTATATATTTGTAAACTATTTAGTAAATTGTTTTGTACTTGTCAAAATAAAGAAAAAAGAGGATTGGGGAGACTATTTCATTCACTATAAAAAAATAAAATTTTAATAAATATCTACATATATCCGTGTGTACTGTAAGTAGTGATACATGTAAATTAAAAAACAACATAATGCTGTGACAATGATAGCCGAATATTGATTGCCATCAGACTTAATATTTTTCCCACTTACGACGTAGAAGGCAATCAACAAACTCAGCTAATCCGATTCAGCTCAAAACTCAATTCCAAACAATCGGAGAGATAATGAAACTAACGATTCGAATGTAGAAACATTGATTGCCGAAAAGACGCGAGCGAACAAATTGCCTAACAACTTCGCAAATAACATTTTAAGCACTGTCGATGTTAAATTACACGAGCGTATACAAGCTTAGTTTGAAGTGTTTACAATTCACAGGTCCCTCGTAACTGATACTCTACCATTATCATCTGAAATTGTTGTTACGTATCACTTGTCGAAACCTATAGATATTAGGATTAAAGATAAATATTTATTCATCTGTAATAATATAAACCAAAATGTTTTGAATGTTTGTTCCGGATATACTCAAACTACTAAACTTTCTTTCGCCAATAGAAAGCTGTGATGTCAGCGAGTAGTCAGTAACCGAGCCCCCATATATTGTTTCTTCATTTATCTGTTAGCACCCGAGCGAAGCTTGCTGCGAGCAAAGGTTGCTAGTAAATTACATTCAAGAACAATTCTATGTACGACCGGCAGTTTTATAACTTAATAGTAATACTTTATTATTCCCAAAGTAAAATAATTAAAATTTTAAGACTTCTCATTTGCCTCTGACAGAAAGCTCACCACTATTGGTTTGCACTATTTAAAACTATATATAGCGCCAAGATGAAGCCGTTAGTACTCAATTGTGTGCAACCCTCCTCCTTCTTCCTTGTTTGATCCGTATCCGTCCGTTTACGTGTGAAAAAAAAATTACAGACTGAAGAACTAGTAAACCCACGGGTTATGGCTTCGATTCTCAACTTAAGTTAGTATGTAATCAAACTATAGCTTATTTTGGCTAATATATGCGGAGCAAAGGGAATATCTCTGTCTACCCCAGTTAGTTACCGAACTAACGAAACGAACTAACGAAACGAAAAAAAGATATCACGTATACCGATACGTGATATCTTTTTTTTAAACAAAAAATAACGTAAAGGTAAATAAGGAAAATGTGGACTAAGCATTATAAATATCGGGAGAGGTAAACGGGACTGGGTCGGCCATTACCCGCTGTAACCAACCCTCAGTCTGTCTCGCAATATCCTTCAGTTTGAAAGGAGACGGCAAATATTTGCATGGGGCGGACGAATGAAGAAATATTAGCAGTACAAGAGTACGCAAACACCTGGAATTTATGTACGCAGCCTTGAAAAGGTGAGACAAAAACTGGTATTGTACGAAACGAGAAATACCACACACTCACAAAAAATGTCGGTTCGGTACCGTTAATGGAAACATTGGCTCAATAACGTGATCATTATATTAATTACTTATCGGTTATGAGCAATTATTTCACGCTGTTCAATCGAAAAGATGTTTTAAATAAACTGGGACGAGCTGAAGCTATGTACAAGTAAAATAAAATTATATAAGAGAAATTTTCATGCAATTATTTAACTTATTTAATTACCGATCCCCATGCAACGACAAACGTGTTCGTTCTAAAAATAGCGGTCGATTTCCCATCATTTGTTTCGACTATTCTTCTCTATATCTATTTGTATATTTTATTTTATTAAATGTATTTTCTGGGATTGATACATTTTATCTATATAACTGTTCTCTTTGCCTCCTCCACAGAAAACCGGTGCATTTTATATCGGATCACATCAAAAGAATCGCGGCTTACAACTCTCAAATATATCTGAAATATCTATACTAATATTATAAAGAGGAAAGATTTGATTGTTTGTTTAAAATGTATAGGCTTTGAAACTACTGAATCGATTTTATTATTTTACCATTAGGGTCCTACATTATCCTTGATCAACATAGGCGATATAATTTATAATTTTTTTAAATTTTCGGTTATTTTTTTTATTACCCGTCCGAAGCCGGGGCGGGCCGCTAGTCTCAAATAAAAAAGGAGATTTAAAAGCATCAATCCAAATTGAATAACAAATACACATAATTCTGTCAACTGAGCAACTATAAAATTACGGTCTATTGTTAGGTTAATAAAAAGAGTATCTTTGACATTCTACCGCCTAGTGGCGCCGTAACGTAATGGAATGAATATATCATAATTACGAGCAACTATTGTTGATAGTCTGCTCATCTTGTTAACTACGACTACGCTCAGAGCGTTTCGCTTTCCACCTTACTAGTTTGTAATAAGGTCTTAAAATTAGCTGTTCTACGAAATGCATATATAAAATGATGAGATATAAAGTTTAAATTTGATGAATACACAACTGGGCTCATCGGTCAACCAAACGAACGGTTACCACGTCCGCGGGCTTTGTCGCAGTCGAGCAGTTAACGCCCGCAGCTAAATGAATATCAAATGTCCTTTACTTGATCCGAGTTTCATGAAATATGAGTGAGAGTTGAATCCAATTTAAAACATTTGTTTTAAATTCCGGGAACGATATAAATCTTTATATTTAAATTAAGAGCGGTTTAACTTATTAAAAAAATATGTATTTTAACATAGACTATAGAACGGTGATATCAGCTTTTCTCTAATCTGAGTGATTTTTGAAATATTTTTATTTGTAACAGATAAACTGATATTTAAATAAGACGCAGGGTTATGACATTAGCTCAGTATACGGCTATTCGTTTACGTTCGTACTTATCGTTACAACAAACTCTGCTATTAATCTTTTATTGTAGAGATTTAGAACAATTATTGAAATGCTCAATGCAAATAACATGTTTCCCATCAAAAATAAAGGCACAAATTGTCAATCATAACGCGTCAATGTTCGAAATCGGTCAAGAGAACATTGAATGTAAAATAATTTGGCACAGCGTTGATTCGTGCGTCCGGCCGCGCCTACTGAGGCCGCGGGGCGGGCGGCCGGCCGCCATGTCACTTACTACGGGCTGCTCGAATAACACCTGTCACGATATAAAATATCAGGATTGCACCCCGCTTGAAACCGCTAGGCTCTGAAAAGCATTTAGAACGGAAAAAGAACTCTGAAAAGCATTTAGAATTAAAAAATAATATGACAGATTTGTAAACGCAAGGAAGTATTTTTCGAATCAGTTTTTTTTTTATCGCAAAGAGCAACATAATAAAATTTTAATTTTTTTCCCGATAAATAAATATCCGAGTAAATACGACTTGCCCGCTACCTTTGACATTCCGATACAAACCACATATCAGCACATAAAGGTTGTCGATAAATAATAATAGGAAGGGAGTGATAAATCAAGTGGAACAACGTATTGGTCAGTGGTGGTGTTACAGCAGCTCCGCTCCGCGTCCGGCATTGTGTTGTGTCTATCTGTAGGTACGTAATGACGACCTTACAACGATGATCAATAACCTCATCGACTCTTGTTATTGTTACAACATGATGTCAATTAAGCAGCATTTAATAAGTTGTCTAAACATTTCGCTTCTCTCTCAATACCGTCTTTACAAACGCTCGACAATGTTAAAATTTATTTTATATTATTTTACAACTATGCTAATACTAGTTTTTTTTTAAATATACATTAAAATTTCGTCTATACTAAGACGCGTTTTAAACTGATTGTGTACCCATTTACAATTAATACGGAATTTAACGAAAATTTAAAACAAACATTAAGAAAATAAACATAGATTAGAATTGTTGCCCCAATAACCTTATTCTTTTAGAACACATTCATTTAAAGCAATAAAAACATTTATAGCGTCATAAATTCTGTAAATATTTCAATACGCACTCGCGTGTTGTGGTTATAAAACGTGAAACAACGACAGCAATCTCAACTATTTAAAGTGCCACAAATTAATAAGCTATAGGCAAAAATATATTTAATACATGCTATAAAACAAAGTTTCCTCGCCTCGACTGTTTGTCTGACCGCGATAAACTAAAAAAAAACTGAACTTATGGTTTTCACAGAGACGGAGTGCGTCATGGGGAAGGTTTGGGTAAAAAAATCATTATAGGGTTTTCTATATATTAATTATATTCAATATAAGGTGTTGCGTAAATTATCTAAAATATGAGGATGATTGTTAAAGAAGACGTAAAAGTTGCTATGACATTACGACAGAAAAAATACTGATGTATACGCTATGTAACAAGTGCGAAGCTGGGACGGGTCGCTAGTATTTTATAAAAAAAAAAAGCGCTGCGGCACGCATCGTATACATGGAGCAGTCTACAAAGGCCGTCAGTCCTATTCAAGCTCTTTGCGCCGAATTGATTTTTATTCTCAGTATGTAAAATTTTTATAATAGAAAACATAACATACGAACAAATGAAAACAAGGCAATTTGCGAACGTGCGCGTGTTGTGCGTGTGTGTATTGTCTTCGTCGGTAGATATAAGATAGTTTACAGATGCACCTTCTTTAAAAATATCTTGAAGTGACTGAAGAAGCAATCGATTCCGTATGCAAAGTCTATATGTCTAGTTTGAATAAAAAAATCTATGTCATAGACATTTTAAAAAACGATTACCTAACTAAGAACATGTGTATATATTTATCGTTTTATTACGTGTCTCGCAAGCCGAGCACAATTAACGTAACGTCAGGGATAACTGACAGGGCCGAAACAACAAACAAAAAGGTTTACACGCGGGAGATGAACGACGTCACTCGTAAGGCCGTTTCCTTTTCACGGCCCGAACGGATTGCTTCCGCGGCGCCGCAGTCTTAAGATCACATTGACATTTCTTTACGCTTTTACATACGTACGAAGTTTGATTGAGATATTTATATCACAATGACAATCATTCAACCACCTTGTAAAATTCTCCGCGGTATTTTCAGACCGATAAAAAGAGGAAGAGGAAAAAGACCACGCGAAGAGTTGCAGAGATTTACATCTGCTTTTCATCCTCGACGAAAGAATCCCCCTTCCCTTGACACCATTGCGTTTCCTTTTTTCTCTTACCGACAGACTGTTAATGACACGAAGGCTTTGCAACGCATTCGTTTCGCCTCACTGTTGAAGATGATCATGCGAAGAGATGATCATAGTAAGGAGTATATTGAATTGACTACATTGGGTACCTATGGGTTTTATATATAATTAATTAGATAGTGACATTTTACATTAGTGAAGCGAGACGAGTAGCTGTTAGTACGCGGCCGAAGAAATAAAACATACATGTATAGGTGTGACGTCACGAGTACGCGAGAAGGCAAACTAGTTGTTTTTTGCAACGACCTTTGTTGTTAATCAAAGTTTCGGATGTCTTATAACCTTAAAGAATAAAGACTCCGTTACATAATTCGGTGTCGCACGTCGTATTTAAAAAAAAAAACTAAAGTAAAGATAAAAAGAATGATTTACCAAATTTTTTTTATATTTTTTTTCATTGTATTCATTACATTTATAGCGTCGGGGAAGTTCTAATATTTATTTGTAGGTGCTGAATTCTAAACTGTCAAATGTTTGAAATGTGTCAGATTGTCGAATTTGAAAATGTGCATCAGCGGTTAGTGGTCTACCGGTGGACGTAGGAGTATCCAAGAAAAGGTTCCGCCAATTCAACGCGCTTGGTACACATACCAGCATGTTGTCGATCGATCAATAGGTCATAGAAACATGTCTGACACTTCTGTCGTACCCCTGGAATCTGTTATCCCTCGCCTATTCAACATTCCCGGAATTTAATATATTTTAAACGGGTAGTAGTTAATTTTTAAGCGATACGTAGTGTACAGTAAAGGCGAGCCTGACGAGAAGGTATACGCCCCCCGACCAATATTTGGCCGTTTCGGCAACGGAATTGTTTTTGATCAAACTGTTAAAATAAGACAGTACAAGCAATTGTTTTCGAAGAGGGTTCGCGTCAGACAGGCGGACGGCAGTGAAAACTGTAGCCAAAACCTATACAGTATGGACGACTACTGTGCCGACCCCACATAAATGGGAAAAGGGCAGGGAGATTGAGCTGCAAATATTTTCCTCCTCAAAATTCCATTACTGTTACATTTTGTGGTATTTTCCATTGTACTACCAATTGTCATATCTGTTTAGAATTAACACCCGTATACAAAACAGTGTCGTTAAAACACATTGTATATTTAGTGCACGTCATCCAATCGTGTGCGAGTGGTCGTGGCATTGAAAGGTAATGCGGTCGGTTCGGTTGGTTCGGCAGCCGTGGATGTGACCCACATACCTCAAAGTCATGTTTTTATTACGACATCGAACGGACCCATTGATTCGTTTCGAACTGGTTCATTTTTGACGAAATGTATGCCAGTAAAAATTCTTTTAATATACTATTATAATAAATATGCCCAGTAAAATGTTGAGGACATTTTACTAAGCATTCCTTTAGTGGACTATTTATCTATTACACATAATATACCCATAATTTTATACATTACATTACTATGATGCTGTCATTGTTTATTTTAAATATCACCATATTGATAAATGATGACAACTTAATTTGAGAAGTTAATGAAGACATTAAAAGATAATTGATGACTTATTTGTACGACATATTGATTAAGTTCGGATCTCAAAGGACATTTCGTTGGAGCATCTATGGAATCCTTAGGAAACAGATAATAAAAAATGACATATGTACATATATAATGTGACAGTGTGACCTTCTCCTGGCCTTGTTTACATACTTATATCTTTGCATATTTAATTAATTGAGGCGATTAACAAGCATAAGTAACCGAGTAAGTGTCTTTATTTAGTGGTTAAACCACTAACTCAAATAATTACTTATTGATTTTTTTCCACGATGTAAAGTAACGGGTTTGAAAAAAAGGTGTAAATACTAGTCGATTTGATGTTTCACAACAACCTGCAGGTATCACCGTTTCAAATCTTCGAGGAACATACTATTTGTTTCCTTAACTACCACAAAAAAGAGTATTACATAGTAATTGCGTGCATCGTACGTGTGTCGCGTTCAAATCGCCCGATAGGTGTCTATCGCTCGTTGATATATTGAGATCGGCAATGTGTCGCGATAGGGCTGAGGCCCGCTTGCGACAGCGCTCGGTTGTTGGACTACAAGGCTGTCGTGTGAGGGAAAAGCGCGAGGCTGGTCGGAACAATGTCGACCGTGTTCGAGACCATCGCTTCATTTTAAAATGAAGTCAGTGAGTCTTAAGACTCACTGACTTTGTTTCAATGATTACTCGATGCTTTAAAACAGGAGTTAAAAATTTTATGTTAATAAGTTCGTTACATTAAAATAGAACAATCGAATATTCCTACTTATCACAAATAGAGTAGGTTAATATTACCCACCTTACTTTATCCAAAATCGACCTCTAACGTACGAAAATGATTTAAGATGTATATAACATGTACATAGCATATGACTTAAGGAAGAGGCCAATGAGATAGGGTTTTCTGACGTGAACGTAATATATAAAACTTGACCGGCAAAGGTTGAGTTTAAACAAAAGGTTGAATTTTATAAATGAATGATTTCATTTCGAACTCAGCAAACAAAACTTAATATCCTTATGTTAATAAAACAACCTTACCTTAGAGTAAAGAGACTCAATTAAAAAGAACAGCGACAAAATATTCACAACTAGTACAGTCGCATTCACAAGTACGCAAATAATTTCAACAACAAATTAAAACAAAAAGGCATTTCCCGCGCAACTGATTCAAAGCGTAGCTAACGATATCAGTATTACGTCCCCCAGCCGGCACGGCCACAAGAGCGAAATGCACTCACAATAACGTTTCCGAAGCGGCGGGCTTATCACAGCCGGTTGGCTCGCCACGACCCACTTCGTGACACAAGCATATAGTCTACACGAGCGTACACACGCACACAGCCTACACGACTGTACACAAGCACATAGTCTACACGCATGTACACAGTCTACACGAGTGTACACACATGTGCAGCACCTTTGCCTCCTCCCGCGGAAGAGTGTCGGGGAGAAGCGCACAACGGAACCTGACCTCGTCGTAGTTTAAGCTATATTCATGTGGTCTCAGTATCAATACATTTATCTGACTTCTTATTTTTGAAATGAAAACTTCTTTACCCGCGTTGAGCGATTTTCGGTAGGGGAAAAACTTACGGGTTCACTTGACAAAGCTTTAATAGTAAATATTTTGATACTAAAAATAATTTAAGAGCTACTGTTATTTCCGTATTTTTTTTATTTTTCACTTCTAAAATCAGCCCTCAATGACTGGTTATATTTTTTATAACATCGTTTAATATACATGTATTTATACGCATTTGAATGACAGAATTAAATCACCGAAAATCTGAATGAATATGTATATACCAAAATAGCACATCTTCGATAGGCTAGCGGCATTACATGAACGTGGATACAGGCTGGGCACTGCAACTTGATCATATTTTGATCACGCTGCTTCCGGCTCTTGCAACCGCCCCTTGGCATATCAGTATCATCTTGGCGTATCAGTGAAACCGAGCAGGTAAAAAAGGCATTTGAAATACGTGACACAAACATGACATAAGCCCAAAGTAGCCTCAATGAAACTTCAGCTGCATAGTTCTTTATACTTAATTCAAACTGATGACAGCTATCGAAACATTGATGCATCTGGGAAAAAAGAAAGCGAATTCGTAAAATTAAAAGAACAGTTTCAATCAAATAAGCCCCTAACATTTCTTCGAGGTTAATACTGACACAGTAACACTTTCGGTTTCTCACAAACATTGTCAGCTGCCGGATATGGTTGAAAGTCAAAAGAGACAGAGACATTGGAATGAAGATAATAAAAGATTATTTTATTTATTTATTTTCGAGTATTATGACGATTGTTTAAATGAAATATTGTCACTTATTTTAAATTAAACAGCAATAATTGAAATTTAAGAACAAGGACCAATAATTTTCACTTGCTACAGACAGGTTAGGATGTCCGTAGGGTTTCTACATTGAATTGTAGAACTACTCCATTACTAATCTACTGTGTATTAAATGTATTATTATAATGGTATGGTTGTTTGCGGATTGCGGTGGTATCGGGCTCAGGCGGCATAGGGGGGGGGGGGGTTTTGCGGGGGGGGGGGGGGCGGTGGGGGGGCGGGGATGGCGGGG
>DWTW01003109.1:0-10294 GCA_018246275.1 Papilio slateri
CCAGCTCCTCGAAGAATCCCAGCAACCCCTTAATGTTACCGGCGATCTCCGGAAGCGATCTCGGTGAGCCGAGATATCTGACCCTGTAGGCGGACACTGCATGGCAGTGCAGCAGTGCAGCAAGACATGGGATGCCGTTTCTTTTTCCTCCATACAGGCTCTGCATAGAGGGCTGTCCGTACACACATGTTACATGTATAAAACTTACTGTAATCTTGTCTCATCTTGGCACATGTTGGACACGGTGGTTTCGAAGTTACGCAGTTTCCTGTTGAATTGGATTCCATCTTCGCCAGGCGAGAACTGCTCCAGCTGTATACCAAAAAAAAAACAAAAAATTATAAATGAAATAAATTATATAATAAAAATAGACATTTCATACTGCATTTCGGTTCTCATCTGATAGACAGAAAAAAAGGGTATTTCTTTTCCCTATCGATCCCCTCCCCGTCCAATCCTCTTCCAATTCCCATCCTTTCCTTAAAATAAATTAATTGTCTATTAAAGGTAGGCAATGCATCTGCAACTCTTGCTTGTAGCTCTATGAGTAGTGGTCACCTAATATCAGATAAATCGCTTGCTCGTTTGTCACTTGCTAAAAAGAAAATGTCGACAATAAAACTAATACACATATTTAAAGAAATTAATAATAAATTGTAGGTACCAAAGCTAGAAGCGGCAGGAACTGTTCATCAATATGTAACAACTCCTTTACTCCGGGGTCGTCGTCTATGCCGCGACATAGCTTCTCTGGCTTCAGGTCCATGTCTTCTTTGTTCTCAAACTCGTCTTCGTTAGGTGAAATTACTTCTATTTTGTTAATATCTAATTTTGTGGGATCTGAAATATTGAATTATTAAGTTTAGCAAATGAAATTTAAATATATAATATTGGCACAATGTTCATAGAATGGATAACCGATAGAACCTAATGATTGAAAAATGACATACAGAGTAATGCAGTATGGATAGGCCACACAAGATAGACTGGACAATCTAGTCAAGGTCCACCAATACCACCTTTAAATGTGCAATGACATTATGTATACTAAAATATATCTAGTTTGACTTTAATTACCACAAGATTTAAGGGACTTTCAGTGTACACAAGATTTATGGGGACTTTCATTGCCCTAAGATTTAAGGGACTTTCATTGCACACAAGATTTAAGGGACTTTCATTGCACACAAGATAAGGGACTTTCCCAAAAGATTCAAGGGACCATTAATATTGGTGGGGAAGTGTTCACTTAGCATAAAAACCTCATTTCCAAGCTCTTTTCTTTAAAAATTATAAGAAATAATGATTAATGAAAAAAAAAAAGGAAAATAACAACGGAAACTGCCGCTCTGATTAATTGAAAGAAATCTTATAACTTAAGCTAAGGATATTGTTTATCTTATTCAAAAAACAATTGCTGACATGTGATTGTGGAATGATCTTTACCTGCCGCCCTCGGGTTGAGCTCGGCGAGGGTGCGCGCGTCGCGGTCCTCCGGGTCCGCGCCGCCGCCGCCAGGCCGCGGCTCGCGCAGGTGGTGCCGCCCCGTGTAGCCACGACCGCGGCCCAGTGTCGACATTCTTTACACCTGACACACGCACAAACAATTACTACATATCCCCCTCAACCTGTTAGCAATATTGTATCACAATGACTTCACAATTGTTGATTCATTCAATAGTAGTACACCATTATGAAATCATTGATAGCATTGAAATCGCAGAATCGATGATCAGGTTTGGGAATATTGAAACATTGAATGAAGAAAGATCAATACAACAAATTTATGTTGCATGAGTGTTAGTAAGGGTTGTCCTAGGCCCTGGAGAAACCTCAACAACATCGAGGCAATCCGGCCCGTCCTTGAGCTCTGGATCGGTTGGAGACATAGGGTAATGACTTCCACCTTGTGCAGGTTCTCTCGGGGTATGGTTGTTTCGGGAGGTATCTGTGCAGGGTGGCAGGCCGGGAGCCCACCGAGGGGTGCCACGAGTGCGGACATGCGGAAGACTCGGCCCAACACACGCTGGACGCTTGAGTCCACTGGTCGACCCAGCGTGCTGCACTCGTGGAAATTATAGGGAGAGACCTCTCGCTGCCTGCTGTGGTTCGCGCCATGGTAAGCGGCGAGGGGCCCTGGGAAGCCGTCGCCTCCTTTTGCGAGGAGGTGATGGCGCGAAAGGAGGCCGAACCGGCAGCGGGAGGACGACGCAGTCGCGGACCCTCTCCGCAGCCGTAGGCCTGGGCGCAGGCGGCGCGCCTAGCGAAGAACTATCAAGACCCCTCGGGACGGGAGGCGCACTGGATGTTCCGGGTGCGCCTCTAGACGAAGTTCGGGGACCATGAGTCCCCGGTATCGAGAGTCTGGTCCCCGGCGGACAACGCCGGCTGGGTCGCGGAAGATTGCGCAAGTGTTTCCGTGACCTAGCCACCAGGCGCCGTGACGGAACATCGCTGGGTTCTTAGTGGGTATACCGGTCAGGACCGGGGAATCCCACATACCCTGTAACCCGGAACTTATTCCGGGAGGGATGCATAAAGCATTTCCCAGCGAAAAAAAAGGCCCTGGAGAAACCTATACCAACCAGATAGGTTACATACTAAAGAAAGGGTACCCTTATCCGATAAGCATGAATAGATGTACAAATGTAGAAGAAGCAAGAGAGGTGAGGCAGGACCATACCAAATGGAAAATCTCTGCCAACCCCTCTGGATAAGGAAGGATTGAACTTATTTATTTTATTTAATTAAAAAGATTGTCAATAGAAGAAACATGTAGACAACAAGAGAATCAACACATACAGTTTGAAATAAATCAACAGTTGATCTGTCATAAATCTAAACAAAGAAACTGAATGATGAAGCTTGCTGGGATTTCTCCCAAAGATCACCAGAAACATTAAGCGGATGCTGAGGTTCTTCAGGGAACCTGGCAGGCTGGAGTGATTTATGTGCCATCCACACAAAAAATATGTGCTATTTGTGAAGTTGCAGTAACATGGGCTATGTTACTGCAACTAAATCCAAATACTAAGATACTAATTACTGTAATTATAAAGAAACAGCAATGGTCAAGCCTAGTTGACTGTTGGTAGCAACAACAACCAACAACCCTTTGTCTTTTTTTACCACAAATCGATTGACCATTCTATCATGGCAGGTAGTACAGCTTCAGGGATCAATCAAACTGTGAAGATAGATGTGAATTACAAAAATCTAGTGGGCTCTAATTAATATTTGTCCTCTTGCCATCATTATAATTACTTAAACATGAATTCAAGACCCCTTTTAGTAAAAAAAAATAAATAATCTATTTTTTTTTATTCAATTTTTGATAATTATTTCAAAATGTCTGATTTAACATAATTTTTTTCCTTGATCTGGAAACAGACAAAAGACAAGGATAAAAATTCTGCACTGTAGACAAGTTCTCATACCTTTGTTGTAGCTCAGAGTGAACAGTATCAGTTTTTTATTTTTCTTTAAGTATACAATAAAATATGACTTGACATTGAGACTTAAACAGCATAATATTGAAAATTGTGAAGTTTTTTACATTGCTAAAAACAAATTAAAAAAAACTTTAAATAACGAAAAAATTACATGACAGAGAAATTATGATAAAACATTTTATTTTATTAATATCCTATTTCATAAATTTTATCTTAACATAGTATGTTATACTGGTCATAACCAATTGCACCACCTTTTGTATTGATTTTATATGAAAATTAAGTCACAGAACATTAAGTCAGTTAAATATCTGGTTTTTATATCAGTGTGACAATTGACTAACCTTATTAGATCCCAAATGTAGCAAAAGGTAAGCCTAAAATTTTACACAAAATCAAACAAAATATTGAAGGTTTCTGTCATGAAATGAATATATCTAATTCAGTGACTGCAAATCTTTATGTGAAACAAAGCTATACATTTATGTGGCGCGAAAAAGGCTTTATTACATGACGTCCTTAACATGACGTCAATAACCATATGTACAGGCCACGTGTCGTCATATGTTAGTCGAACATATTCCAAATACAAATAAACATGCACTGGAAAGTCACGGAGTACGCGTTATCATGACATTCTATCAATAAACGTAACTTGACAAAAATGACTTGAATCAGAGTCAATACACAAATAAATTATATATTACACTAATTATAACACAAAAACAAAACCTTCCATCAGCAATACTTTGACATGAATTCGATGAAATGACAAAAATAATGTATATTTTTTCTGATGAATCTTGCAACGCAAACACAACGACTGACGTAGGTGAATAAATCAAACTGTTTATAATTTTCCTTTATGTTTCATTTATAGCATCTCATTCTGTTGATATGCACACAAAATTTAAATCTTATTAAATGCCATTGGCTACCGGTGCACGATTGGATGACGAATTTCGAAAATTGCTTTTCTTATATCCTTAAGCCTGGCGGAAGTCTTGCATGTAGTTAACTATTTAAAAATCTTACTGTATATGTTTACCATTATTATGAATGTATTCACTTACCAAAAGTTATTGTTAAAATAAAATCCGTTATTTATTTCCTAGTCGTTTCGTACGGTTGTCATATACATGTATTTCACTACCATATTGGCGACGCTAGTGACTTAAATAAAATCAGACCATAGACAAAACAATTTTGACGTATTACCGATTCAGAAAAATATTTTTTATTGACGGTATTTAAGCTAGACTTTATGTTCGTGTGTTTTCTTTATTTTATTTGTATACTATTTACACATACGTGCTGTTCGGTTTGCCCACTCTTGTTAGTCCATGTTTGGAATGTCTACTATCTGTATTTTTAGAATATGAATGTATATTCGAATAAAATATCTTCAATCGGCACAACTATAGTATAGTCGCATCATCGTTATAACTAATCTCTGATAATTCGCTTCTAGGCATATAGTCCCGAGATTCTCCAAGTCATTTGCTTTTCAAAGGTTTTTACCGCTTTTTCTCCGTTAGCTTACATACCTGTCTAGACACCAAACGTATTTTTTCGCGACTATAGTTATTAAATAAAATTTTATTTATATGTATAATATTTTTTGTCTTTCCGTTTTCTCATAAAGAATAAAGTACCTATGTTGAGTGCTTGCAGATAATAAATTGTATTTTTTAATTAGAGATTGTGAAAAAAAAATATATTCATATGATTTTTCCACTAATACTCAAGTATTGACAATTATTTTGACAACTCAGGTTGGCCTCGATTTGTAATATATCCCATATTATGGTACTCTCATTATTATGTAAAGCAATAAAAGATAAAGTAATAATATGGGTACTTAATTTAAAAACCGATAAAATGAAAGAAAATCCGAGAAACGGAAAAAAAGGAAAAACTTTAGATTCCCTATTTTACCGGTTGTGGAATCCTCGCCGATCGAAAATGACATTAATGAAACTTTGCTCTTTAATGGGGTGAGGTAGATGTATCGAGAGAGGGGGTGTGTTCAGCAGCTCTCAGTGAATGTGTGATTCTACGTTTTTCAAATGTAATATTAAAATAATAATCCTCATCTACGCAAGAAAGTGTGGTGGAATATTTTTCAATGTTCTTAGTAAATAATATGATATTATGCCTTAGTTGTCATGACATTATTTAATTAGAACCTTTATATTTCGCTACTGCTGGTGTTTGAGTTATTTTAATATTCCTTTTTTTCTACTTTAAATATAAGTAATTATATCAAAATCAACAAACAACTATTTCATTTGGTGCTGGCGCGGATAAATATTTTTTTATTCAGCGCTAAAAAAATAAACGCTCTTTTTGAAAGAAATATTTTTTACAAATCAAGTACTAAAATAATATAACGATGTCGGACGGACAAGGGGAGCCAAACCAGAACAGAAAGGAGAGTGTAGCGAATGCTAACTTACCTAGCGATAGTCCTGTGACGGATCCCGGTCATGTGAGGAGCGGTAATTCCGATGGAACCTCTGGAAAGTTTGAGGGACAGCGCGTGAAGTCTGGTGCATTGAAGAAGTCAGCCAGATACCGCAGCAGATCTCTGTCGGCGTCATCCGCTGACTCTTACAGCTCTACCTCATATACTGGTAAGCATAGTACTATTTGCTTCATTTATGTTTTTACTTAGCCAACTTTAGAAGAAAGAAGTATCCTCTTTAGGTGCCAGTTTACGAGAACACCAAAATGCGAACGGAAAATCTAAGTGGAAAATGAAATATTTTAAGTGGACTTTACTGTTTCCTTTTGCGATAACCCTAAGGTGTTCTTTATGTTTAAATTCAGTGTTAAGTATTTACATTATTTATTATGACTCAAAACAATATACATCATATAACAATATAGGATTAGTGTTGCCACTGTGCTTACCAAAAAATAGGTAGTTATGTATATATGCTTAATAAAATATTAGGTATAATAATAAAATAGCAATATAAACATTAAATCATTGCTTGTAGAGGGTGGTAAATATTTTAAAAATATGAAAAGGTCTTCTTCTTATTTACCTCCCTTTATCACATGAAATTTAGATGCATTGTTACCTCTCCTCTACCTTCAGATAATATTCTGTGACCCTCTTGTACCAATTGTATATCAATGAATTCACTCAAGTGTTGCTCTATCCCTATTATTTTTTTGATGATTGAATGAATATATTAAAAACACAATTGTTAGCTTAAATTACAAGGTTTTAGGCTCTATCAAATTTTGGGTATAAAGAAAGAAAACTAAGCATTGGTTTATGTCATTACTTTATGAAGTTAACTAGATAAATAGATGTGCAGTAAGATGAGTAATATATTAACCAGAAACAAACTAGAATGGTGGCTAGGCCTAGGATAAGGTCTATGTCCTGGTGGCGGCTTCTAAATTCTGATGGATAATTAAATAGTTGTAAACATGTAGGACATTGTTTAAAGTTTTGTTATGGAAACCTATGCATTATAGAACCTAATCAAGGACCATGGTACCTATATATAATGACCATAATCAAGAACCAGGGCACCTAGAACAGGAATTAGAGACTGTCATAGAGTTGGCAGTCGGCTGCTGCTTAAACGATCCGGCTCTGAGAATACGGATGTACAGCAGAGGTATACTTCTGCATTTTGTCTGATGAGTGAGGTGCCATGGGCCCTTCCTAACTATTTCTTCATTCTTCCCTTTTTCTTATTTATCCTCCCTGATGTTGTGTTGCGTTAAGTTGTAAATTATCTATATATATTGAACACCTGTCATCTCAACTCACCACTGGGCTGGTAGCACATCTAGGAAGGGTTAACGGTAGTTCTATCAGCCTCAGAGTGCAGATGTGGTGCGAAGTATGAAAGCCCATATTTATTGTATAACATAGGACAATACACCTTCGAAAGAACTAGTAATCTATCTAAGACTCCTGTGATTGTAGTGGATATTGATGGGGAGTGGTAGTCACTTAAGATCAGGTGTTTTGGTTGCCCTATTCTACCATAAGAAAATATTTACAGAATAGTGTCACATGTGTAAAGAAGCAATAGAATGACATTTCCCTACATGATGTAAAAAAAGTCACCTCATTGTTTGAACACAGATAAATTCAAAATTACTGAAAGGATTTTTACAATGTTCTCAGCAATAGTGTTTCATGAGGAAGGTTTAGGTATATAGTTCATTTAAGTTTTCTGTTAACTGGCTGAAATATGTTGATGACTGTTGGAAAAAATTTTACATTACAACAGAAAAAAAAGGTAAGAGAAAGTCATTTTTTTCTACCTTCATTTTTCTTATGTGGGCATAGTACGACCTTAGTCCATAGTGTAATAGGTCTTGGCTACAGTTTTATACTTCCCGCCATCTGTCTTTTTTTTATGGTCTGTTACCAACCCTCCTCTGGCATAGAGGAACTCATAATAAAGAAGGAATAAAGAAGAAGAAAAGAGTGAAAAAGTAAATTTAGCTAGGTGACTCTTAAATGATCAAATGTTTAATTTGTTTGAAATAAAGCTATATCATTAAAACTCATTAATTAGTCACGATAACGTGAATGCGTATAATTTAGTAGCTAAATAAACGTGATTTTACGTTTAGTGCCTATTGTTTACTTTACATGTGGCGTTTCAAATTATATACAGAGAAACATTTGTTTTGTCACACTATGAAAGTCATAGAAAAATAACAAAGAATTAAAACTAAATAAAAACCGTTATCTTTTTACTACAAACAACATCCAGAATATCTGTTTTTTTTTAAATTACTCAGCAACACATTACTCAAAAAAGTATATGTGTGTCTGTGGTAGTACTCTATAATTCGACAAATTCTAAACACCGCTAGCAAAACGTTCGTCGAATTACTTCGAGGAAAATTTTAATAATAATATTTAAAATTGTACAGCTGCAAAATACATTTCTACGCCACGGCCTCGTATCCATAATAACACGTCAAAATGTGACGTCGATAAACACTCGATCTAATTCTGTACTCCAAATGGGAAGACGTTTCGTTGAATGTTCTTGTCCTCGTGAATCAATTGGAGTTTTATGGCGCAGTCGTTAAAACGCAAATCGAGTTGTAAGGAAAATTTTATCTGCGAACAACCAGTAGTATACCATAGCTGCCGTATCGTATTTTATAGATGGCATAATAAAATCCGCGAGTCTTTGTGTGTCTGAATTTAGCTACACTTCACATGGAAAGAGCGAGAGGAACATATACGGGAGAGCACGAGTTATGACAGAGATAGAATGCTTGTGCCCCCTCTTGCTTCAGATGTGAGCAATTGCGTTGCTACTTGTAACCAACTTCCGAAAAGCAGAGATACGTGGTATACGAATCATACAACGTAGGGATTATAAGAAGTGTTGTTATGTCAAGTGTCTTACTTAAAAAATAAACTTTTTTTATTAATAGAATGCCTGTGACGGATCCAGGATTGCGATTTAGGCAGGGTAGATTATAGCAAGGTAAAAAGACCCCCATACTGGTTACGCCAATGGTTCACCCTAAGCGTACTTGACGCTCAGTCACGTCAAAAACCGTTAAAACTGTATATTTTTCTAAAATATATACAAAAAACCATGTCTACAAAACATTTCTACTTTTATCAGTCAGTCTAAGGACTTCCTGGTGGACGTAGGCCTCCCCTAATGGCCACAAAAATCGGTTTGTAGCCGCCCTCGACCAGTGCTGTTTTACTTTACTTTTTGTTACGTTACTTACGTTTCTGCTTTACTTCCACCTACTTCCTCATAACGTAACTACAAGCCTATATCCACTTAAAATATTTAAATTCCTGCACGCCATCTTGATGGTTGCCGCTAAAATACCGCGCGGTTTTCGTGTAACTTCCTGCCTCGCACAGCCGCGTTCTGGAATGATCTGCCTCCTGCGTTATTTCCAAACCAATACGACATAGGGTTCTTTAAGAAAAGAGCGTACTCCTTACTTAAAGGTCGGCGGCACATCTACAGTTGCTCTGGTGTTACAGATGCTAATGGGCGGCGGTTAACTTCAGGCGAACGAGCAAAAATTGCAAATATTAGATATCTAAAACGTATATAAATTTATCCACTTTTGTTGAATGTACTTACGATGCAATCGAGCGATAAAACCAACGCCTGCAATTTATATCTTTGCGATATTTATTTCAACTTGTGGTTGATTATATCTTATTGAATGTAATTAGCGATACGATCCGAGTACACTAGCCCAGCAGTACTTTACTTTGACGTACAAACGCTGTATTCTAATGGGTACAATGACGCCGGTCAATCGATCCATTCCTTAGCGAAACGCATTATGAACGAGACCAAACGAAACGTTTCGTTCGATAAAGAGGGATGTCGATTATATAAGTTATTGCTATTATTATATATGTCTATGGGTACATATGTACAATATATATGTAATAATGTTTATGTCGAACATATCAAAAAGTATATTCTACGTTACTTCTGGGTGATATGTCATTGGTATGTGTAACAGTGGTAGAGCCCGCAACAATGACATCTGTTGCACTGCAGGGCCGGCTCGACCGGTGAAATACCACGACCTCACAGAAGGCAGGCGTGAAGTAGAAGTCTTTCGGCGTTTCGTTTGACGAGTGCGGTGCCGGATGCCAAAATACTAGTCCCATTTCCCTTCCTATTCTTTTCTAATAAGGAAATGATGGGAAGGGGAAATAGGTTTGATCGGGAAGGGGATATATAGAAAGAGGAAGTATTCTTTTTTCTATTTATCACCCTCCACTGCCATAGAAGGTTGGCAACGCATCTGTAACTCATTAGTTTGTTGCAGATGCCTATGGGTAGCGGTCA
>DWTW01003110.1:0-10294 GCA_018246275.1 Papilio slateri
CGTCCGTAACGTAAGATTTTAATGATTTATGTATAGTCTTTGTACGATGGCTGTACAGTGTCTAATGTGTAGTCTACGTGACGACGGTTTTTTTATAAATCATTGTAAATAAAATAAAGTTGATAACTTTGTAGTTTTTTTTTGTCAATAAATAAATCATAATAAACAATGTATACCCGAATAATTATTTTCTTTATACCTCGAATAGAACTTAAAATTAATATTCTTACAATAAGGAACTTCGTTCCTATCCGGTGTCCCGACACCACACTTTTTTTCTAAATATTTATGGTCTGCTCTAACAGAATTCTGTGTAAAACAATGATTCCAATATCGATTTCGACTATGTATTTTAGGGAACATCTATGGTTCCATTAATCGCCTCACACCCTGTTTTGGCAAATATTTCATCTGGGAATTCATTCTTTTGACCTTTTTTGTGTTACATTTTATAGTAAAATAATTTATATATAGTAAAAATTAAACGTTCAGACATACTTCAATTCTATCCTGTTTCTTTTTCAAGGTTACATATGTTAGTTTTTATGAAATACCCCCTTTCATACCCCCGTACTGTCTGGAAATAAATAACGCGTAGCTACCCGCTGCACGCGTATAGTGGAACCCCACCCAATTGATAATTACCGTCTTTTAAGAAAGTTTTCAGAACGTTGCGTGCGCTTGAAATGCGCCGAGTAAATAATTCATAACATCCAAGTAGGTCAAGTTCGCGTGCGTTTTGTCCGGTCGCCGCTCGCGTCCGTCGTCACAATGCGATGCGACGCAACGCGGAAAAAACCGGTCAGACTTGACACTGGCCGTCTGTTGCACCTCCGCACCACACGGCAAATGTGGGAAACAATTTGATTGATTCGCTCCGTACCAGTTCACAGTCGATTATTTATTTTTAAACTGTCAAAAGAACGAAACAACGTAATAAGGCTACGACGATCTTTGTACCGGAATTCTGATAAGTATTATAGGTGCTGCAGTAATATCAACTGAAACGAGCTTCTTGAATGAATTTGATATGTTTGTGGGTAACACAGGGTTACTTAAAACAGGACTCTCCTCCAGTGGTTCGGATATGTTGAAAGGATGAATGAAGAGAGATTGACAAGACAGATTTATATTGCTTAAGTGAATGACAGAGTTAGTAGGAATCGTCCGCGGCAAACGTATTTCAACAGGTCAGGTCGCATACTAAAAAAGGCGGTTTTAAGAGTATCCAATTTCTCTCTGTTTGGAGTGTGTTCCTATCTATTCATGTTTTTATGTATTGTTTTCTTTATTTCCAGCCAGAAAAGCTGCTACAGCCCTTGGAATTGGACGTCGGTGACGGCGACGGGCGACTGACCGCGGGCGCCGCGCGGGCCCGCGCCCGCGCGCCCGCCCTGAGCGGCGGGAGCGGCGGCCGCGCCCGCGGGGAGTTGCACCACACACTACGCTTCACTTTCAACTGTCATTTTGCCCAAATTTCAAGCAAAGGAACTGTTATGGACCCGTTAAATTTATGTTTTATGTTAATCTTTATGTTTATGATCATATTAATTTATTTTTAGTGTTATGTGACGACGGTATATCTTTCTTTTCTTACGTCAGTGGAAAATCATTGTTGATTTTAATAATTATGTTTTATGATATCAAATTTAATGTGAAGTTTATAAGTTTTTATTTTCAACTGTTAAAAAAGAACGCAGAATATTTTCATACCTCGAAGCAAAGTGTTGAACGAAATTTTCCGTCCGATGTTGTTAGCTCTCCGCGGCCCCCTCGCGACCCTCCGCGCGTCTACACCCTGCCTGTCACCTGTTGACTTATCTGTACAAAGCATTATTAAGAATTACTCGTACTTAGTTTCCATATTTTTATTTGTATCCTATTCATTATCTATTTTTATTCCAGAGGAGGGTTGGCGTCAGGCAGGCGGCCGACCGTTAATACTGTAGCCAAAACCTATACAGTATAGACTACAGTCATATTGTGCCGACCACACATGAGTGGGAGGGCAGAGAGATGATTTTTATCTTCATCCTCAATTTAAAACTCAGGAATGTTGACAAATTGAACCATAATTTGTTATGTATACTAAGTTGATTGTGGTGATCCATTAAATAAGTAAAGACAAACAAATTGATAATTGAAGAAAAAACCATAACAAAATTGCTTCATATCTTCAAAGACAACTGTGATATCTTCTCAAGCATTAAAGCGAGTAAATGTTCCGGAAAGCTATTTCGCATTGGCACTATTTCTTCGATGCAAGAATATCTTGTTTCCGAGCTTGGAACTACCGATTTAGATAATATCTCAGGAAATTCTCTCAACTATGGAAATGAATATTTTTTTGACTACAAATTTTTTAATTTGTGACCTTCAAACTAACAAATACATAAAATTATATTACTTGCGCAAAAATATTTTTGACACAAATACCACAAATAAAACATCATTCAAAAATTTCTAAATGTTCTCTTGGCATCGGTGCATTGACGTAAACCCTTCGTGGCTCCGACAATTTAAAAATTAAAATAAAAAATTGTTATTCAAAACACCTCAACGTCAGAGTGTGTTATTAGTTTCATTTATTATTTTACATAATATGATTCTTACGAGATCTTATTTCTGATACTTAATATGTTTTCATAAAAATGTAAAGTGCAATAATTGTACATTTCCGCAATCATTATAAATGTTGCCAGTTTACCATCTTTATTGTGTTGTACAGATAAGTTCACACCGTTCACGCTAAACCACTGGAACGGAGTTGCTTACCTATCCTTAAAAGTAACCACCTTTACACTAGAGCGTCTGTTTAGATTCTAATCGGTACGGCTAGCGAAGCCACAGCGACACCGCAAATCGTGTTCGCCTTTACCTTCCCTATGCGAACAGAATAAAAACTATTTTTGACTATTTGAATTTGTTTACTATCGTCACGTGTCCTTGTCTTTTTCTTGTGGTTCTTTCGCACGAGTATCTAACGCAACTTTGTACTAAAAGAGATATCTATACTTTGACAGTACGAAAATGACAGCTTGTTTTTTTTTAAAGAGCAGCAACTAAAGTTTCTAGATGTTAGGTTTGTGTATTCGTTGAAATTTTAAATAATATTTCACATAAACTTCGTGCAATTAAAAATTCCGTTGAAAAAAACGTTTTTACATTTTGTATGTTTTCACAAAAATATGTTAATGTTCTTTAATTACAATGTCGTTTAAATATGCTACAACACTTAAGCCGTTGCTTTTGAATGACGAAAAAATGTTCTGTTTTTTTATCTGTTTGATCATTTTCTACTTTTTTAATTGGTGCTTTTGTTTTACATACAGCCATTCGTATATTTTTGGCATATTTTTCGTTCATATGTGGATCATCAATGAATGAAACTATCAATTCCGTTACGTTTTCCTTACATTAATACGCATTGTTAATTTTTACTCATATTTATGAGAGTATCTATTTAGATACAATTTATTTTTGTCATAGATTATTTTCTAATAAATTTTAAGTTGTATTTTATTGTAACGCATGTGGTAAAAAGAGGGTATGTGGATTCTATGATAAATAATTCATCTTTTTTAGGTTGTACTAGCGATAGGTATCTCTTTAGGACGAGAGACGAGACAGAGGTTATGGATGTCATTTTACGTACCTGCCAAAGATAGATAAGTACATAAAAAGTATCTCTGAATTAGCTGTGTATAAAATACTTTCTAAGATTCCATACTGTGACTCTCTGGTGGGTACGTAGTATATTATTTTTCTCCGAATCGTACCGTGTATTCTGTATGATCGTTCTTAATACCATATCCCTAAATTATAAGATGGTGCAAAACAAATCGGGTACAGTGGCGGACAAAGTGCACAGAGAGTTTAATTATAATTTAGTTGTGATACGAGAGTGCGCGGCGGCGGCGCGTGCGCATTGTTCCAAACAAGTGCAATCCTGTTGGACTGTAAATGTATATCGTAGTTAGGCAAGTTAAGAGGTACGGTGCATTTAATTTATGTATGGGTGCGACCGGACCCAGGTTGAGTTTGAAATTTATTGTATTTTAAAAATATTACTATGTATTTTTGTACAACTTACACTGTATTACTTCATGCGACAGCGTTTATGGAACACGGTTTGAGGTTTACGATATGTAAAAGACATTATTGTTATATGTGAAGCCCGAGTGGCTAATCAAATTGTTTGGGAAGTGTCAACAAATTTCAACGTTTTTTATAACATTTTGACGAAGCTCTCTTTTGCAGGTATCAAAGAAAATTAGTCATCTTTTATATTTGTAAATTACAAAATCAACCTGCGTCGAGCACGCATTGTATGAATAAAGGCAAAACGTTACAAGTTGACTTCTCCCGATGAGAACTCATAGTAGACATAGTCGTTTATCATACTGACCCGGTGAGTCGTGACATTTTACAAGCATTTCACAAGCCAGTTTAATTGTCTTCGAACATTTAATATTTATTTATTTAACGTCCGAATAATGTTGTAGTCGTGAGTTCTCGTCCCGAAGAGTCGTCGACAGAAGTGACATAACAATCGGGCTAAAATGAGAGTAGGACGCTTGGAGTTTATGGTTCCTTTGAACTTAAAGCCACGGCCACATTGACGGAAATAAACTTTGAATATTATACTATTTATTACTTATCGAGATAAGTGTAATCCTACGAATATATTTCTATTAAACTTTTTATGATTAAAATAAACTTAAAATGGTAAATATTCCTCTCTCAATTTAGCCATTTTGTATCTGTGTTAGCGTCGTAATTAAAAATATATGATTCACTTTTAAATAATTCCCTTGACATTTCTCCAATGTTCGGTTCATTTAGGATAGCTTATATGATAAATAGTCTTCTTTAGATACCAAATTTAAAGATATGCTTACATCTGCAGTGACTGGCAAAGCTACTTCAATAAAAAAAATAGTTAATGGGCCGAAGTTTGCCTTAAGATGTAAGAGTACAATAAAAAATGTAAATGTTTTGAATGTTTGGAACTCATTTTTCACTCCAACTAGGTATTATATTAAATGTCATATTGTAATAATAACAGGAGCATATTTTTTTAAAATAAGAACAACGAACGTGTTTTGTTGTGCATAAGAAATTTAACGTTTTGAAAATTGATTATATTATCAACTATAAAATAAAATATTGTGACTGCAGAAACGTGGCGTTGTTATGTCATAAAATGTGTATTGCGGATTGCGAGCGACACAGAAATTATTCTGCGACGTAACGTTCGCGCCGGAAACATTATAGATACTGAAATATTACCGAACGCATAGCAGGACGAATTAAAGATGGCGGCCATCTATTAACCCGTAAAGAAAAGTCATCTGTCATAATTTTGTCCTGTTGTTAATGCTAGCTAGGATTTTAACTGTATTCTGTACAAGTAGGTTAGAAACGTTTATTTCGTATACGATTTAACTCAATATATTAAAATTTAATGTGCATGCTACTTCATAAAACTGTTGCAAAAATGTTAGGTGTACCTACTGTCAGAAATGTCAATGGAATTGTTACAGCGAATCGAAATAATAAATAAATAAAAAACATTTTTGACTAAAGTATTTATTTCGTTATTTTTTAAGTTTTGGATGATTTTAATTGTTCTCGTTGCTTTACTTGGGAATCTTTATCGATTTTTAGACGTAGTAAGTACAACAGTGTGTGAAGCGGGGATCGAACACAGATTTTGGTACACGTTGGCCGATATTGACTCGTATATCGGCCTTGGCTACTTTTCTAGTGTACAGTTCCATTTTTTCTATTCCGATGTCCGTGTGTCGGTTCTATCCCCGTCGACGGCGTAATGTTGTTGGTTATTGCAGTTCGTGAGTACTCACTATTCCAAAAGTTTCCTGATGTAATTTATTAACTTGATAAATCAAATTACGCTTCTAAAGTGTACTATTACATATGTAAATATAGGACGAACTAATACCTATTATAATAGTGAATGTTGTAATTTGTATATAAGTAACGAAAATTAAATTTTAAATACATAGATAATATTGTGCGTATTCATTTATTTTAATTCTTGAAAATATTCCTTAAATATTGATATTGATGGTTACACATCTGAATGTGAATATCAACTATACTAAAAAGTTTTCTTTTTTATACAAGATAGTGGTGAACGAGCAAGCGGTACACCCGATATTAAACGCTACCCGCTACCCATAGGCAACACGCTAATGACTTGCTGATGCATACAGATCTTTAATGGACGGAAATAAATATCCGGCAAATCCTCATCCCCTTCCCATCCTTTCCTTTTTAGAAATGGATAGGAGGGGGCAAAGGAGTAGAATGAGGCCTCCAACATCTAACTCATCAGACGCAACGGAGAATACTTCTGCTTCACGCCTGTCTTCTGTGATGTGGTATTTCACCGGTTGAGCTGGCGCATTCGTGCAACAGATGTTGCGGGCTCTACCACTATTTAAATATAATTCCAGAGTTTCGTAATAGGGAAATACATAGCTTTTTTGGGTATTACTTGTGTAGATTTCTTTTTGAACAACCTATAACTTGTTTTTACATCGTTAATTTTTACACATTTGTAAAGAAAGGATACATTCCATGTTTGATTATTAGGCCATGCAATCGGTAAACTTGTCAATATAATCGTCACAGAGAATCCGTTGTAATGAGAAGCACAACAGCCCGTTATTTTTTCGCCAACATTATTGTATTTCTGTTTAGAAGTTGTGAATTAGCCATCTTGTTTAGATGACGATGACATTTTACTACAAAATTACTGTAACTATGATCTAATGGAGCCTTTGAAGTCTTTTTCTTCTTTATTTTTCTTTTATTCTACCGCTTCTGTTAGAATCAACGAGCCTACTTAGACTGCTTTAGCGGCAATAAAGGTGTAAGACAGGGCTGTCTAGTGACCTCGTGGCTGTTCAATCTCTTTATGGACGACTGTTTGAAATGTTTGAAAGACGCTGATTGTGGATTAAGAATGGATGAGTTTCTTGTTAAATGTCTTCTGTCCGCCGATGATGATATAGTATGTAAGTGATTGCTTCATCGGCGGAGGACTTACAAGTAATGATGAATAAATAAAATGAATGAATCTTTGGAAGGTGAAGGTATGAAGATAAATGTAGACCTGGCGAAAGTTATGGTGTTTGAATGATAAGAAAATAAGACGGTGATTGAAATGAATATAAGCGGTAAGAAAGTTAAACATATAGAACGGAGAATGAATGCGGGAATTAAATGAATGAGCTATAGCCACAGTAATGAGGAGCCAATATATGTCTATAGAGGCATGTTTGGCTATTGCCAATTTGTCTATTGACAATGCCATATTAGTACCCACCGTAATACATGGGAGTGGGAGTTGGGTATGGCAGGACAAGCAGGCTAGTGAAGTTAATGCAGTGAAGATGCGGTCTCTGAGAAGTATGCTCGGTGTAACACAGTGATAGCATTAGAAATAACGTTGGAAGGGATAATTGTGGCTTAAAAGAGAATGTCGTGACTAAAATTGAGAAAGGTATGTTCGGACATATTGAAAGGATGAATGAAAGAATACATAGATGATGATACAAGATGAGATACATAGAATAGAAGATACTAGAAATTTATGTTGCGAAAGTGAGTGGGTGTGTTGGTAGGGGCCGCCACAGGTGAACCTTGATGAGGTGAAGAAGATTGGTGACATATACAAGGGCAGTATTAAGAGTACCCGTAATCGACGAGCATGTATGCTTTAGAACTTGACAAGATTGAGAATATCTCACACTGGTGGTCATTGAGTAGGTCGATATTCTTCGATGGAATACATCTTGCATGGACGTACCACGGGATACGAGCAGCGAGGAAACACTTTAAGTCACAATGAAGTTACATTTTGATAAGTACTCTGTACAAAGAGCCGTAAAACAGTTTTGTTCGCCACGCGGTTCGCAGAAAAGTAACCCTCGATCCGCCAACCAACCCGTACGAACATCTACTGTTAGAATTATTGCTGTATATCTTGAAAACAAGGCATCACACCACACAATGAAAGGTTGTCAGAGTCAGATAGCACTGACTGGGGGGCAGCGGACGGGAGGAGGAAGAGGTTTGTAATTCTAAAATAAAACATTCAATATAATTCAATCGATTTTTAATAAATAGTACCGATTGTAAAACGTGTGTATACCGACTGCGTACAATTTTCATTTTAAAACCAACTTTCGAATACTGACAATCAAAAATGTATCTTAATAAAATACTTAAATGATACAAATTGCATTGGAACCTTAATAATAAATTTTGTTTCATTTATTATACAAACAACCTCACTCACAACTAATAGGAATCCAAAATGTATACAAACAAATTCCACATTTATTGCTCCACGTTATCAACTAAATGTAGTCGGCACGCAGGGCTCGGGTCACGCGACTTCGGTATTCATTGGAAATGTCAGATACAATGACGGTTTTAATAACATTCGTTGGACACAATGTGCTTCATTCTATACATTCTTGGCGATTTTATTCACTAAGGTTTTCGATATTTTTTTTTACTATTTGGTACAGTTGTAAGCATTAAGTTGATTAACAGTAACAAATCGGTCCTAATAAAACAAATTAAATATTTTCTTGTCTTGTATGTTCAATGTTCAATGTTTAGATAAAGCAATGTGACGGTTAAAAATCCGAAAATTGCACAAACAATAAAATTACAACAAAAGGAATAACGTCAAGTTTGTTGGATTATTTCAGGCAATAATTATATTAAATGTTGGATTTTATATCCAAAATATATTGTAAAATCTGGCTCGAAGGACCAACAAGTCTAATAGCAATCTATTTTACTTTTTATTAAATGCAATATTCATAATTATTGAAAAATCATTTGGAGATCTTTGAATATATAAAAGAACCTTTGAATATATAGAAGAAAGGTTTATACTAAACAAATTAATGGTATTGTAGCATCATATATTTTGATTTCGGATTTATCCAACCATAACCACAAAATGGGAGTAATATGTAGCAAAATAATGTAAAATCTATTTAAAAAATCCAAAAATATATATATTGGGAGGCACCAAACATTTTGCACCACCCATGCCATTATTTATGCACAATTTATTTAACCCGTGTGAATCCGTGACCAAACAAACTGGACATCATAATTTACTGCAGTTTTAAAGTATAAAACGTTGCTAGCTGCATTCTGAATATTTGGAAATCATTGATTCAAATTAGTATACAAAATAAAAAAAAATCGTTAAACAAGTAAAATACTTTAATGATTATTACGAATTTTACAAGTTTGCTTAATTTGTGTCAGGGTGTACACGCCATAGATAACGCCAACTACAGAATATACAAATTTAAAAAACCATAGACATTCGATCATAGTAAACGCTATTGTCTATTATATTAAAGGTATAATCACAATAGGAAGATCATTATGGAGGCTTTGTAGGACGTTTTGGGGCATCGATACAGTCTGCTCGCTATAAATAAACAATAAATTAACTTAGATTAATACAATTTAAACTAATATATCCCAAACAAGATTCTATTTTGGTGTCGTATCAAAGGACGCAATTTATAACAAGTACTTGGTTTCTCTAGCATTCTAGAACGTTCTCGTATTTGGTTCAAACTCTTTGCTGCGTCGTTTGATCGAATAAAGATAAAAATGACTTCTAAACCAATGAACGCTGAGGTTTGCTGTGGAAAGTTGTTAGAACTACATTTAATATTGAATAATTTAAAATATAAATGGCTGTGATAATTTTTTATTGTAAGACATTAATTTCATAAATGCACGTATATCTCGTGTCCTATTTCTTACTCTCTTCGGTACAATGTTGTCCGTACATTTTATTGTACACGCAAATTCAAATGTAAACACCGTTAACAAAAAATATAGATTATATAAAATTTCATATTAGGTAATTTATTGTCTATGGTCATATTTATTACTCCATGACATAGGCCTTAGTATTACAAAATTTAGATTTCATAGATTATGTGCTGCTATTTATACTTCCGATGATTATCGTGTATTATATAAATAACTAGCTGGTGCCCGCGGCGCCGCACGCGATCGACTTTTATTTTTCGTCCCGAAATTCTTTTTAATTCAATTCAGCGGACAATAGCTTCGAATTATAATAAACATGGTGTCAAAAAAATGTTACTCTCAAAGCATAGCAACCGATATTGGAAATGAAGCTTTTATGTTTTTTTCCTATTTCACTGGAACAGTTTGTTTTTAGGAATAGATATATTCCTGCGCGTATATG
>DWTW01003111.1:0-10292 GCA_018246275.1 Papilio slateri
TTGTTGCATTAGGGCCGCGAGCGCGTCGGCGGCGGCCGCCAGCGGCCCTCGGCAGCGCGCACCACCTCTAATGTACTCTGTAATTCAGTTACGGCGACCTGAGTGAAATAGATGCTTTAACACCTCTTTCCATTTTTAAGATTAATGGCGAGGAAGAACTTGTGGACTAAATTGTATTTGAGTCCAGCCGTCGCTTTATTTACTACTTCTACATTTTATCTGATGCGCATCACGCGGACACGAACTTTGACAATATATGAAGGTTTACAATTTAAGGCGATTCCACGAGACGCAAAAGTAGTTTGGAATATGAGAAATGGAATACTTAATGAATTTCTCAGCATTATAAAATATGTCTTTAACACAATTTAACTTCAGTTACAGTTTTTCGTCTACGGTTCGGTGGTCCTTGGTAATATTTTACATATCTCTGACCGCATATTAACTTACGATAAATTGTTAAAGTAAAAACTTATTTTATTCTACTTTTCAGAATGTACAGTGCGCATACAATTTGTTTGCGATATTCTGGCGACGTTTGCTGTTACTCGTTTGCGCAGCGACTCCTCTACTGAGGAACGCATTCACAGGACAGCGAGCGCACGCGCACGTTGCAGACGCGCACTGCGCTAGCCGCACTGACGTCTAGACGTCTTCTCACATTGACTGCTATATGTTCGCTACATGCCCTACTAAAACACTCCCCCCTATTTATGGACCATTGAACACTTCAAACTGAAGCAATGTCGTACAATTTGTTGAGTTTTTGTTTTAACAAGAAGCATGTCAGCATCTAATGATTCTTCACTTACATCGCTCTATCTAATAAGATTTTTTTTACAAAATGTACTAAAATCTCGGCGGCCAGGGAAACGATCTCTTAATTAAAACATCCTGAAAACTTCGCACACCCTGAACACTAAGCCGTAATTGCACACACGAGGATATGACTTTATAATTAGCTTCCGAATCCCAAGGCACTCGTCAACTCAGTGATTTGGAAAATGAACGTACGAAAACGGCGCGACTGAAACAAATATCTGAGCGATAATTTTGTTGATATCTCAGAGACGATGTCTTACCCGCTCTACATTTTCATTTCACTATAATAACACTTCATGTTGGACAAAACACTCTCCGTGTCTCGACTCTACAAAATTCCAAGAGCATTAACCTAATCATATTATATCACATACACTCATATACACTCGTATAAAGAGAATAATATTACGTCGCTTTTGACGGAGCGTGTACGTAAGTCCTACGAACGCGAAATGAAATGTGCGATAAATATTTTAGTAATAACTGCTGGAATCTTGACAACAAAACGAAAGAAAACTACCTAAAGTGAAATAAGTTAAATAAACTTTGTGGAGAATTTCAATTAGCCAGGCAGAGGACAGAGGTAATTGCAGAAGCCCTGCCGCCGCCGCCGCCGCCGCCGGCCCCGCGATACGGCCCGGACCAAACAGCTACACAAACCTCGCTAAAATGTCATATCATCTAGAATTAATTTGATTTTACAACTATTTATGAAGGTATTATTTGAGCGTAGTACTAAGACCAGCTTGTTTATTTACCCACTCGGACTTTCTTTCTTTAAAATAAAGCTGTACTTTGTATATACACGGTTTAAGCAAAAGGTTTCATGTACATATGGTTAATAGAATTTAATCTTAATTTAATTGCGTGTCGTCCGTAGAATTGTTGACATTGACACAACCTTTTTTTACATTTTCTCTTAAAATGTTAGGAAGAAGGTGCATTAGCTTAAGCCGACATTGAGATTTGAGATTAGTTTATGTCCTCTGCGTTCGGTGTTCATTTGTTGCTTTATCTTCAACAGTGGTAGAGCCCGCAACAACAACACCTGTTGCACGGATGGGCCGGCTCGACCGGTGAAATACCACGAAGTATGCTTCTTCCTTCGTCTGATGAGTGAGGTACCGGAGGCCGAATTTCAGTCCTCTTCCATTTCCCATTCTTTTCTAATAAGGATTGGATGGGGAGGGTATGAATAGGAGAAGGAAATATCCTTTTCCTGTCTATCCCCTCTGTCCATTAAAGGTAGGCAACACATCTGCGACTCATTTGCTCGTTGCGGATGCCTATGGGTAGCGGTCACTTAACATCAGGTGATTCGGTTACTCGTTTGCCACCTACTGGTATAAAAAAATAGAAAGAAAGATTTAGTTCCGACCCGGGCGTGTGTGTGTGCGTTACTTAGTTGTGATATTATTATTTATAGCTTAATATTTTTCTACAGGGAATATTCAGACAATTGACGTGTAATAAGCAATTAGAAGCATTTCCACGTATTAAGTAAACACTGGTCGTAGAATGTGAACAGTTTGTTGTTTGCGCGAACGTTGCGCTAATCGCAGTGGCGTGTTATCACCTTGTGCGGAGTAATTGAAAGGCGCAGGTACAGAAGCCCCGAGAAGGCGACCTCATTTCCTTGACTCCCGCTTTAATTATAACTCGCCTTCGCCGACATTCCCCACCCGACAACTTTGTGGGGGGGAGGGCCATAGTTGTCTCGTTTCGTAATTAATGTCCACGCTGCATATAATTTCAATGCAAATAATATATTAAAAATAGTCTTAAGCAATTGCGATCTTGGAAGTCAATTCCAGGCTCTTCAAATATCAAACATTATAATCAAAAGGCTTAAGTAAGTCGTTTTCTTAACATATAATACTTTGTGCGACTTTTGTAATTAATATTCTCCCTTGAATAAGTTTAACTAGTTTATTTCTGGTATTACACAGCAGTACCTCCTTGTGTGACTACTTGTTTTTTTTTTAAATAATTTTATTTATTTATTAATTGCAGCTGGCGATTGCAATTACAGTTAGAAAAAAATTAGCAAGCTTATGGGCGGTTGATAGTCTTATGTGCAACGATGTATTGGGTTAACCCAACGATCTTAAGACCGTTGGCGGAATAACAGAATCGAAACACATAAACAGAAAACTTTTTAATATAAATAAGATCGCGAGTGGTACATAGATCGCCCGCGCAACTCCTCTGTGGGTGTGTTAGAGTTAACATCACTCGACTTGTTCCCAATGCACTAGCCAGCGGGCGTTAATATTTTGTAAGAATTCAAAACAAATAATTTTATGTATATTTACGTGTGTGTGTGTTTGTGTGTCCGCCATAAACTTATTTGTGATGTCATGAATTTCCTGAACCTTGAAGATGTTTATATATTACAAAAATGGAAGTTAAGTTTAATATTAAATGTTATATAAATTAAACCTCGCTTTTTAAGAAATATGTTTTAGTTTTTCCTTCGTACTTCAGTGTTTCCTTTGCCAACAATTGTCTATTACGGCATCAGTTGCTGAACTTTTTATTCGATCATTTTTTCCCAGATTTTAGGTACTTCATACCCTCAAAGTTGCAAAAGCAAATAACAAACTAGGAAACTTCTTATCGAAAATTCGATATCGTTATTTCGCAACGTCTGTCAAAACGTTAACAATTGAAACTTAACTCGACTCGAGCCCTAACTTCCTATGTTTTACACGCAATTGATTTAGCAAAGCGCCGCCTACAAACGCCTATTGGCCATTCAAACTCAATCTCAATCGTGCCGGAAAACAATTTGCCTGCAACACCTATACTGCAAGTTTTATCGGCGACATTTTATCATGGCATTAGTGCCCCGGCCTAATATAAACATCTGCCGATAGAGCTTTCCGCCGCGTGCAGCCTTACAAAGGGGGATTTGAGTTTTCAAAGTGAACGTAAGCCAGCCCCGGTAATTTCTCTCCAGTACATAAAATAAGCCGGTAAGAGGTCGGTACGAGACGTCGTTTCTTAATTTACGAGGGCGTTGTGCGGCGAGCGGACGGGTTACATCCGCGCACCGTCCGCAGGTAAGTCGCCACTCGCGACGGTCGCGCGGCACGTACACGCACACTGCGCGCGCGCACACACGCCCGCCGACTGTCCGCCGCTCGAACAATCGATCGTAAATCAGCTTCGATAAAATTATAGGAGGTAACACAATGGATATCGGCGTGCCACATCTGCAGCCCACAGCTCACCCTCCCCGCTCCACACAGAGTCCACTTTCAAACGACACCTGCCGTCTCCGCCACGTAACTCTGCGTCTCTGAGATAAAGTCTACATTCGCACGTGTACAGACAAGAAGTGTTTATTTTGAGAAAGCACCAACATGCTGATATCATTCTTAGAACGATAGTTTTAAGATGAATTTCGCTTGGCGCGGTTAGCGCTCTCATAATTGCGAAATTCACGCTTCGCAGTGCGGTACAAAAATAAGATTATGGATTCTGCTGAGTTCCAGCGTTATTGTGATTCGAGGATCCGTCCGTAGGTATGTCTGCGGCTTTACGACTACTATTCCTGGAGGAATAAAACCCCAGCTTATTGAATATTGTTCAGGTTATTTATGGAAGAGCTCCATTGTCCGGAATGGAACTTGAGAGTTTTCAAGTTGAAACCGAATTCGCAATAACTTTCTTCGATCCATATTAAATGAAAATCGAATAGCATGTGGAAATTTATTTTCTGTGATATAATGCTTATAGATTATTGTAATACATGCCTACATTAAATCCTAATTTGATCATTTTCATACATTTAAGGGTTGTAGCGAGTATCTCAATAACTTAGTTTAATTTAGATTAGATCTAGATACTATGAACGATAAATAACGTATATTGAGACGTGCAGGTTTGACGGACGTTTAACCAATAGTTAAATCAAATTACTTAGTCTGGACTATTTGAATCATATGAGCAATTCAGTCATATAGTCGTAAACGTTGCAACCTTTCCTTACCCAATTGTTGGCGTGAGTGCGAAATTTTTAATATCATATTTTATTTGTATACCTCGACTAGAATGGTAACAAAAAAAGAACTTACATAAAGTCACGTCAGGATGGAAAAATGTTGTAGCAGGTGACAGGCATCTTGCAAATAAAAGGTAAAATAACATTTCGAAATTTGCTTACACGCCAGATGAGATTACGCTGGTAAAGTATGGCATTTTCACAGCTGGCGTGTACTGTGTTGTTCAACAAAACGAGTTTCAATGATGAAGTTTTTAAAAGAATAAACTGTAAACATTGCGTTGGTAGTAAGAATACACGCCGTTTCCACCCGACACTTACAGACTTAGATTTATAGAATAGGAGGACGAAATGTTAAGCGATCTATTCGAAAAAGTGGTACAGCCAATCTTTTATAAGACAGAGCAGATGTACAAGGAGAAAAAAATTAGAAAGAAAAATAAGATTTTTAGTAGGCTATAATTTTATTATGAAATATGGAAAATAATGAGCAAGTATTAACGTGATGTTGTCAACAAGAACCATGAAAAACATTGACAATCATCGGTGGAATGGTGGCAAAGAAAAACTTAGTAGAATAGTAATTGTCAACTACACTTTAAAATTTGTCACTTTAAAATTGTTTGTGAATTCCGATGATTTTGGGGGCTTGTGCCTCTTAGCCCCTCTACTCTAACTCCCCAGGATCCGCCAATGGATGCGTTGACAATCATCTTAAGATTATAAATATAAAGAGAGGTGAGTAAGCAACTAGAAAGAAGACGAGAGGAAAGATTAGATTCACTTCGTAAGGCAGAAGTAAATTCTACTTCACGCCTATATTCTATGAGGTTCAGGCTTCTGGAACATTTCCGGTCGACCCGGTCGCAACATGTGTCGCCGCTTAGATGCTCTACCACTATTCAGAAGGATGTTTTAGAAAATACCCAAGTCTAAAGGTACATAGAGATCCATCAATCAACTTGCTTCTTAAGGTAACTGTGGCCACCAGTGGACTTAGGGCCTGGTGGAACTTTAGCTAGATGGATATAATTAAAGCTAGACGATTTACTGCAATGGACGTATAAAATATAACATCATCAACGAATTCAAACATTGTGTTTTGCAATAGCGTGGTTAGATTATTCGTAATACCAACAAATTGAAAGTAACTAGAATTTTAAATATATATAAATCTCTTCCTGGGTATAATAAAGTATTCAATATCCATATTTATAAAATCAAAAACTCTAACCAGTATTTGAATGGTAATTAACTACAAAACCATATCTTATAGTAAATATCCCATGCACAGATAAGGCATTAACGAACATATAGACTCTAGTGATAATGTTTAAAGTTCATTTAAATTTAATAAATATTCAAAAGAATATTACAAATGTTTCAATAAATAAACAAACCCTTACGTCATTTAACCCAAACTTGAGTAAACAGTGATGGATAAAGACGGCTTCAAACAGTGGCGAGCTTACCACAATCTATAAATATATTGGGAACGCAAATAAAAGGAAAAGCAACACAAAATTATTTTTTCGATTATTGCACTACACGCCCGTGATCTAGAGGGGTAGGCAGAGATCTCGGATATTGATCGAACTTAATACTTGCAGCATGATAATTTGACTACGTTTATTTAATTCACAGAGATAACCAAGACTCGCCCTTTATTGTCTTTGGTCTTTTTTGTTTTAATATCACACGAAACAAGAGCTGGACCATTCAACAGTTGGTAAATATTATTTTCTGGCCTTAGATACCTATATCTATGGCCTTTACTATGACGTGATACTAAATTATCATATTGTAATTAAATTCATAGACAAACCTTTTTATTTAGAAGGTGATCAATATCAGGCGACATAACCTATTAGATTAAAAAATAATCGAATGCGAAATTGGAAGTGCATAGAGATTTATATGCGAGATGACGACGTCATAGCTCGCTATAAACCGAATCGTAAAAACCGATGATTGCCGCGGCCGAGCGTTGTGCAACCGATGTTTGGAAAATAACTGTCTAGCTGATAACGCGCCTTCGACATGCTACCATTTTACATTTATTTGTTCTCTATTTAAATCGATTTGAACAAAGGCACAACGGAGATTTAGTCACTATGATTTTTAATATTTCTGTTTAACGATAACCAAAACCACGACACATCAAATACAGTAAATTATAAAGAAGTTTAATTTAAGAAAATGGTACAGTCATTATAAAAATAAATATGTAGATAAGTTTATTTACATTATCATTATATAGGAAACTTATATTCCATTTTCCCGGGAAAATCAGACGCGACGAGACGCCGTTGTTATGTATAAATAAAGTATATAAATATAGAAAAGCTTTCGTGCTCATCCAATGACAAGTGACAACGGAGGGATCGTCCCTCTCTGTGATATCGCAGAGTAAACTCGACCTTACTGCTCCATTATAAGCGATATTAACGCGTATCATCGCTCGGAGGATGTCCCACGCTATCTTGTCAGGCGGGGGAGGCGTCGACCAATCACGGCGCGCAAACAGCGCATCACGGTGCATCGACGTGCCCGTATCATTGTACCTACTGTCCCAAAGCCCGCGGCCTCAATTTTACAAAGCTCTTCTTAAATATATCATATTCTTAATAACTTAAACATTACAGTTAGTATTAAATAGCTCCCTCGATTGTGATCACGATGGATTAATATGCCTTGATATTCAAAAATATAAAAGTTATTCTACTTTGATTGTATATTAAAAACTCACCTTGAGCGTGAAGCCGCCTCGCCACCGCCTTAGACCGCATCTGGCACGTCGACGTCCACGGCTGGCAAATAAAAAGATAAACTAATCGATGGCACCTTCTTGTGACAGAGATTTAAAAAGGTAGCAATTTGAAAATCGAACTCGAATGTTTTTGTAGCGCGCGATAAAAGTTCGGGCGGCAGTGCGCGGCGGGCGGGCGCCGTGGCCGTACGGATCCCGCGGGACGAGCGGGACGAGAGGGAGGCGCGAGGAGCGCGGCGTGTCACGCGAGCGGCCGGCGGGACACTGCGCTCACGTGGTCTACACCGCGACCGCGGCCGCGAGGAAAGCGATTTTCAGGCGGGAAAGGCGATAGTGGCCGGCCGCGCTGTCTCCGCCCGGCCCGCGACTGTCAGCGGCGGCGACTCGCTACAGCCTTCGCCGCCGTGGCCTCCTTCGCCGCCCGCCCGCGTCTCGTCACACTACTCGCTGTAATAGCTACGCTAGTATGCCGTACGTGTCTTAGTTCTACGAGTATCTCTCAGACTGATCGCAAAAATGTTTCTACTTAAAAAACTTCTAAATATTCAACGTACATCGATTAAACTCCGTAACTTTTTGTTCATGAAGTATGTAATGTAGTAAATTTGATTTCGTTTTACCCATCTCTCACCCGTCCATCAACTCTACATTCAATTCAGCGGATAGCAAATCAAAATAAAATTCCGTTATCACGCATGACCACCAGATAAAGGATGCTCAACACAATTAACATGTCATATCGACCACGTCTTGCATTAACTTTACAAAATGAACTACGAAAATAACCTTGAAGTCACCTAAATGTCTGGGAAAAGAATCCCTACAATAACTAAAACAAATACAGACCCTCTTGGGGCAGGCATGGGATGGGGACCTCACAAATGGCGACACGCTAAGGCTTCTTAGTCCTTCGTTGCGAAAAAAATGATTAAAACTTTTTTACCAAATTTCCTACCACAAATCGTTTAACTGCTTCGATTAGCCCTTCCTCTTCCTTGAATCTTATTTTAGGATTGCTATGTTAACTTGAGAGGTATAGGTAGTTACTATAAGCGAAGGCTTATAGTAAGTACCTACATCCAAGAACATGCACCCCATCATACAAGTCATCCCAAACATCAAATGAAATACATTAAAAAATGAAAAGAAAGGTGGATGATACCGTGGTGCTCAAACTACATAAAGAAAAGTTGGACTCTGGTATATCCTTAAACTACGACCGAAGCAGTGTGAATACTGGGTAGGCACGCGGCAGAAAATTACGACGAGAGAGAGAGGCAGAAAATGCGACTTCAGCGGAGAAGTAACACCGCCTTACTAAATACCGGTGTACCATGAGGTGCCCACGGGTATTTTTTTAACAGCGTATTGACTTCGCTCAATCCATAAAGTCTGATAACGCAACGCATTCCGTATCAATCATCATTAGTCAGACTCTAACAATCGTTTATGGATTGTGGGTGTTATTTAACATTAGATAGATAGATTGAACACTTTATTGCTCACACTAAGTAGGTAAAGTGGTTTGACTAAAACTAAACTCATAACCTAAACGTGGGCAAGAGTGGCCTTATCGCTATAAGCGATCTCTTCCAGGCGACCCTGTAGGAAAGGAGAGGTAACATAATTAAATACATATATATAGCAAGGTAAAAAGAAAAATAAGAAAAGTTAAGAATAAATAAATAAGAGCCTGTTTAGATTATAAGTAAACATAAGCAGTACATATAATGCAAACTTACATAATTCATAAATGTAATTATATACATATTTAAATAAAGAAAATAGTAGTCAATTTAGCTCGCGACTTTGTTCGGAAGATGGCTAGCTTAGATTTAAAAACAGCAAGTGACTTTGACTCTCGAGTGTCACGTGGTAGATCATTCCACAAGTGGGTAGCCTTCACAGCGAAAGAATCCCTAAAGTAACCGGACTTAATAAAAGGCAAAGCGGGGCGAGGGTCAAATAGAACGTTGCACAGGAATACAAGAACATGCTCATCCCGACGGAGCCTGATAGGCAGCCTGATGCAAACGTTGCAGCAAAGAGCTTACGACTTACTACTGATGTGGTGAGACCAATTGGTCTCACCACATTTGTGTGTCTATTTCTATTCAATCCTTAATTAAGGGTTGAATAGAAATAGACACTCAAGTTGAACCACTAACTCGTGTGCCTCATTCTACCGTAAAAAGATATACCTAGCTATGGGTATTAGTTTGGCCCACTGACACGGATGCAATCACAACTCAAGCTGCAGTACGAGACAAACGAAGCAGTTAGTTGCTTTAGTCAATAGCTACAAGGTAAAAACCATCCTCTATTTCTTTCTAATTTGATCCTCTCTATATGTACGTTGGTACACATGATTGAGCCACAACATTCGTGCAATGTGGCCCTAGCAGCTTGTTTTAAAGTATGAAATTTAAAATTTAGTGAATCTTGAACATTTACAGTTTAAGTCAACAACAGTGGTAGAGCCCGCAACAACAACACCTGTTGCACGAATGGGCCGGTTCGACCGGTGAAATACCACGACCTCACAGAAGACAGGCATGAAGTAGAAGTACGCTTCTGCGTTTCGTCCGACGAGTGGGGTGCCTGAGGCCTAATATCAGTCCTCTTCCCTTTCCCATTCTTTCCTAATAAGGATTGGATGGGAAGGGGAAGAGAATTGGACGGGGAGGGTAT
>DWTW01003112.1:0-10289 GCA_018246275.1 Papilio slateri
CTAACGAGCAAGCGGTTCACCCGATATGATATGATTGATATGATATGATTGACACTCATAGGCATCTGCAATGAGCTAATGAGTTGCAGATGCGTTGCCTAGCTTTCATTGACAGAGAAGGGGTCAAGCAGAAAAATGATATCTTCTTTACCTATTTATCCCCGCTCCCATCCATTCCTCCTCCCCTTCCCATCCTTCCTTTCCTTATTAGAAATGGATATGAAGGGGAAGAGGAGTAGAATTAGGCCACCGGCACCAATTTGAATAGAATTTAAACCCATCCGGCGTTCCATTAAAATGACATTTAACGCCATCTGGCTTTCCAACAAGTAAACACCGGTGGTCAGTTTAATATTCAATTGGTTATAGCATCAGCTGTTTCGGAAGTAACCAACGTGATCGAAGCCACGGGTAAAAGCTAGTATATATTATATAAATTAAACTTTTTGTCTTTGAACTGTTGGCTATGAAGTGATTTTATTATTACATTTTTCATAAGTAAAAATCAACCTCGTTTTTTCCCAAATCTCATTAAGACCAGTCATTTAAGCAGTTAGTCAGATGAACAAAATATCTATCTTAATGTAAAAAAGCTTGTAGGTTTATACCTACCTGACATTATTGTCAGCCTATCTGAAATTTAAGCTTATAGGTGTACAGCTTTGCAAAGTATGTGCAATTATATTCATTGTATAATATAAAGTTCTAAAACTTAATATTGGAAGCTCGTTTTCGAGAGCTTTTTGTGGTATCTCAGTGTAAAGTTGTTAAGTGCGGAGTTGATTCCGTCACTAAATGCTGAGCTGGACGGCTGGCAACCCTCTGGCAGCTACCTGGCAACCGCTGATAGCCTCTGGCAAGTCTAGCACGCATCCAGACAACGCAGCCCACGTGCGATATCCTTCTAACACTTACATGATAACGTTACAACGATTCATATTAAACAAAAAACACTACGTGATGCGGTATTTTACGTAATCTAAAAAAAACTCTTTCGTATTTTGTAACCTCTGACCAAAACTTAACTAACTTTTTTCTATTAACTTAATATTACGGTTAAGTTTAATTAATCCTTTAACAATCGACAACCTTGCTACGTGTGTTCAATAAAAGACTTTTCCGGTTCAGGAATTGGCTTTGATCAAATAAAACGAATTAATTCCAGGAACGATAGCTGATCCAAAGGGTAAAATAAAACGATTGGAAGGAAACAATGCAGTGGCGCTCTCTCTAGAACATTTAATTGAATTACGAGCCGTGATACACTTGCTCCTGGCAATGGACGCCAGCCAGTTAAATTACTTAATTCCTGCATTATTGTCGAGTAGAGTGTTCCTCTTTATTGGATATCTATTTGACTGACTTTTGATATCGTATTTTTTATTTGTAAATAAGTATACTTGAACACTAGAATGCAAATGATAACATTCAAATTTTTAATAATTAAATTAGAATTAGTCATTGGCTAGATGACTGTGTAAAAATTATAATTGTGTAAAAACAATTGTTTTGTTTATAATGCACGTGTCACGTGACCTCCGAAACCGACCAGACGACTTCAATTAAATTTTGTAATGCAAACGCAACAATCCTATGTTTTCTTTGATAATATTTTTAAGATATTATTTTTATATTAAAAATATTATATCCAACCTAACAGTTTATAATATGCCTAGTCCGATTATAGGCTGATCAAATTCACAATCGGTTGATGACGTCGATGGTTCCAGCTTAGAGTAGGTTAGTTTGGATTAGCCAACAAATATAGAGACGAAGGACTCCCTCAAAGATTGCCAAAATCTTCAATGACGCCGATCACAATTATGCAGATTCCTTGCCCAGATGCAGTGACGGCCGCAATCATGACCAGATCGTCAGTCCATCTTGCGGGAGGTCTGCATCGTTCACGTCGTGTGCATTCTTAAATCAGAACGAGAAATTCAAATACTGGTGAATTAATAAAAAGTATCAAACTGTATCAAATAATCAAATCTAGAGTTTACATAAAATATAACAAATTGTAGTGAAATATTTACAGAGAGTAAAGAGTATTACGAAGTTGAAAAATAAATGTCTCAGGGCGAAAATTTCTTACGTTAAAATAAAACTATAAAGTTTCTTTCCAGCAAAGAAACTATGCAATCAAACTAATTTCATTAGAACTAAAATAACACGATGAAGAAAGACACAGACAGTTACGTGCCGTAAGCTCAGACCTAACGATGTAGCTAGTGTGCAGAGGGTGGGGAGCATGAGTGTGCATAAGTGTGAGATGTAACTTTCTCTTATAGTATAAGACTTACACATTTGTATTTTACAGTGTTCATTATTACTGGATTATCTGTAAGGGTTTCATCTATCTAGAGGTTTATAAATTTATTTCAAATTAAATGAAATATATCAATTTGAGTGCTTGTATTTCAAGTTCGTCTATTTCTTTTAACACACTTGTTAACCATGTCACGTCATGCAGCACGTTAGTCTCACTCGGTCTTCATGAGTTTTACGTTAAAGATGCTATTTAAAGTCTCCTTGCTGTTTAAAGACTCCATCATACCTGAACCTTAAGGTCCACTCCATCAGTCCGGAACTTGCAGGGAAATGTCGCGGGGTAAGCGATTTCTGCTATCTTTGTTGGCAATGACCGGTCTACACGACCGGTGCCAACAAAGATAGCAGATATTTTATTTATTAGATATTTATTATTGCGTATACTAATTATTATGCCTTTGACCGCGATAATTGTTAACCTTTTTATTATCATACTAGTTAATCCCTGCTGTTTCACTCGACACGCTGTTTAATTTAAATGAAATCTTATTATATTCTACTATGACATTGTTTCTAAGAAATTTTATCGCATTTCAAATTTCATCTTGTCTCATCGCGCCCCCGCGTTATTTAATTCTACTCGCTTAGCGTTCTTTTTCTTTCTGCTAGGCTACTAGCGTGATAGTAAATGGCCTATAATCTTCCTTAATAATTGAGCTATTAAATAAAATAAGATTCGTGTTAATCTGATTGGTAGTTAATGAGATTAGGGCGTTCAAACAAACAACCATTCAGCTTAATTGTATTAAGTAAATATACACAACGCTCATATTAACTCATCGTAATAATTTAAATAAATTAAACAAAGTAAATTAAATCATTTTTAATGTAACCTGACACGTAACGAACCTTCGCCGCTGAGTTATCGTTCACTAAACTTTTAATTACTCTACGGCTTTAAATCTATCACATACATCACTATAGTTATGACGTAGAATGGCCGCTGGAGGCGCAGTGCTGCCCCTGGCGGCCGACGGCGGTAGACTGTCCTATACAATGCACGGGTCATTACAAATCGATCGCTCTCTTTCCTGGAATCATTAGTGATGCATATTAAATATATTTACGTAGACAATAGTGACATTACTGCGCACAATGAGGTAATAATATCCGGGCAGTCCACGGGGATCGTATCCATTGTATATTGTATTACACGTTAGAGACGTATAATATTGAATGTTAAATTATCCGTGACATTGTACAATTTTCTAAAAATAGTTATCAAGGAAATTGAAATTATTATAAAAATACGTTACTTAATGTTACGTTTAATTATCAACGTTTTAAAGCTTCATTTTGATATTTATTACATACTAGGGAACTCAGCAGACGTCTCTCATGAACGTTGACTTACCTACTTTTAGTTGGTTAAGCTAGTTATTCCGTTATTCGTTCCGTTGTTCGGCCAAAAATTATATAAAATGTCTCAACGAACTCGAAGGCTGCGCCACTTACCGGGTAATTGTCAATCTAAACCATCCCAGGACCAACTCAAACACACACGGACACAACATTTACACACCAGATTTCATTAAAATCGGTCCAGCCGTTCCGAAGGAGATAATTAGATCTGATGACGGTAAAACACTAACGAACCCTTATTTTTTGATGCATAGGAAAGGTAACAATAAGAAAAAACAAGTGCAGACGCATTACAGTTTCTTCAGTTACTGTCATGTCATACATCACCATGGAAACCGATAACAACTTTTTTGACATTCACCTTTAACTGCCAATTATATGAACTAAAACAACCTGTTTAAGTGACATTGCCATAATTTTTATTTTATTTTAAAAGACATTCAATTACGTTATGTGTGAAATATAATTTCAGCCAAATGGCTGTTGCGACTTCGCTGTCGGATGGTGATGGACCAATTTTGGGCGACATCTTTGCATAAATTGGACTCAATTTCATGAAGAACGCGAGTTATGTTGACTTGAAAGTCAATTGTATCTATTTGTCTGCTGAGACCATGCTGCCGGTGACGGCGAGCGCTGCTCTAAACAATTTCTTTTTCGGAGCGTAGATGATTAATCTTCCGTGAATATTTGTCGCTCCAAATCCGGTAATTTTGTTTATTTACAAAGCCACTCTACCAGAAATGAGCCTCATTACTGAAAATGCATTTTTTCCCGGATCACGGAAGCTAAGGTGAACTAAATGGCACTGATTTTGATAACAAATTTAAGATAAAAATTAAGATAATATTAAGATAAAAAGATAGGAAGGGGAAGAGGATTTGACGGGGGAGGGGATGGACAGGAAAAGGTAATAGGTATCTTTTTTCTGTTTATCCCCTTCTCTGTACATGAAGAGGTAGGCATCTACAACACATTACCTTGTTGCAGATGCCTATGGGTGGCGTTCACTTATTATTGCGCGTACCGCTTGCTCGTTTGCCGCCTTCTATTATAAAAAAAAAAGTTCAAGCGTCCCTGCTGAAAAACCTTTTAGTTAAATTTTCTATACAACATTTAACATACTTTTCCCTCCATGTGGCGTCGCCGTTGGACGCCCTGTGTAATATATAAATACTAGAAAGGAGTGCGTATTCATGTACGTTATTCTTTCACTAATTTAGAGTTATTTTGTCAGACTATGTGATTCGTTAATCAAACAGATTAACCAGTCAACTGTCCACTCCAATATCTGTAAATATTTGATGTCTCGTCAATGGCCGTAGCTGCACGCAAGCCGCAGCTTTGCGGCGCGGCAGCGACACGACATGGGCACGGAGCGGGCTCGTTATTTTCCCATCACGTGTCATTACGGCCCCCGATCATAATCAAAACATATTCAAAATCAACATTAACAAATTATCGCCACGTAAACGATTTCGGGGAAATTTCTTTTTGATGTTTGAATATTGTTGGTAAATTATTGAATTTTGGTAGTTGTAATGATTTTTTGTAAAAATGTAGTTTATTTATAGAAGCTTCTCGTCATGCTAAGGGTCGATTTACACCGTTCGAATTCTTCCCGGGGGAGTCATAGACGTACAGTCAATCGAAGTTATTGGTTATTTAAATTAATTATTGCTTGTTCAAAATAAAAATAACAAATATCTGGCTTTGGGTCTAGTTGGTGCCGTGCGAGTAACGATAAGTTTAAGACCTGTCACATTTTAAACATAAAATTTCGACTGACTTTTGTAACATAGTATGTCTTAAATCATTCTTTCTTTCAACATGCCCATCTTGCAACCATCTTTGTATTCTCATTAGTATGCAATACAACTTACAACAGCCAGGAGGATGCTTGAATACTTTGGTGCATAGGTATAATTCATAGGTGTGATTCATAGGAATGAACCACACCTATATATACCAAAACATAAAAAATTGTTTCTTTACGTCTTCGCTGGTATATCGTAGAATTTGCATCAGATTATCCACAGATGTATTCCCCGCAGTCGATTATATTCAACATATACAGTGTTTATCAGTACATAAGATTGGGCGATAGGTAGGGAGGGACGCGGCGGCATGGAGAGGGGGAGGTGCATGATGGATGCTGCAGGAAATTGACCAGCCGCCGGAAATCGACGCCGACCATCGTTCATCTCGCGAGTCCGGCTCCCGCGCGCCGCCATGCCAGATACCATCGACATCAAATGCACCGTTGCTTTAACAACACGATTTGTATCAGCACAATCTATAGCATAACGACGAAGTTCGAAGGGGACAATCCTGTTCGAAACAACACCTCCTTTTTGACACCACATATTGAATGCGAACTTGTCACTCAGTTGTTAGTTAACTATTATCCAACAAATGTCACCAACTCAATAAAATCTACATCGCCTTTTCGGTACCTTCTTAATGCACCATCACCACCACCTTATAAGTAACACGTAACTCCTTGTTGATAGGTACTTAAAATATTAATTTATATAAAGATACGTAATTACATACTAAATGGTTAATAAAAATTGTAAACGATAGAACAAACGATTTTCATAATGGACCCCTAATGATGCTCTGCGGCTTCATTAAATATTCAGTTTGAGTATCCAACGATCGAGATAATCGCAACAATTAGACGCAAAAGAATTGTTAAACAACAAACGTAATCACCGCCTGCCCTCCCCCGCGCCGGCCGCCCTACGCAGACTTAATCAAAGAGATTAATGGAAAGACAAAAAGGGAGAGGATGTTATTTGCATTTTTAAGAATATTTAGACGTTGCTAAGCCCTAACTGTAGCAATTCCAGCGGCGCAATCCCCGGGATATTCAAATTGATCCCGTCGAGCGCAGAGGAAAAATTAAAATGAAAACGTCGCATGACGCCCGGCACGCTGCGTAATTGTTTCGTGAATGCGCGCGAAAACGAAAAGACGCCATTATCGCCCCGCCATTAAATCCAAAATGGTTGCCCGTTCCGCTCAAAATAAAAGCATCTCCGAATACGAAACTGTTTACTTTAATACGAAGATTAAAACAAATTTATCGCCGGATATATGAACAAACTCAAAGATATAGTGGAATCAAGTAGTCTAATATTGTAGTGCACACCGAATATCTATCAATTACTAGAAAAGGACTAGCACATACAAAATGGTCGCCAGAAATCCTGACAAACATCCACAAGGCTCGTGTAGACAGGTACACCACAAGTACAAGTTCATCATATTAGGTGATCATCCTCGAGCCCAACTTTTAAGTATTTTTATAGACCAAAGCGGCAGTTTTGGCTAAATTTATTGGTTAGGGGAACTATCCTACCGTGACCTAAAGTACTTTATTTACTTTACAGTTGCCAGAACCATCAACATTAAAGTAATATAGTGAATTGTGCTCGCTTGAGACAATTTTGGATAGACTCAAACCGAACATTCCTTGAAGTTCTAGAATGAAAAACTTAAAATCCTTATGCCTACCTATTGTAAGACGGGGCTTACACGTTCAGTATGGGATCAGTTCAGTCTATGATTGTGGTCAGAATGACGGGAAACTTTCCACCATTCTTAAAACAATGCGTTAACAACAAATACGTGTTACCGCGCAGGATTTTTGGTCGGACTGACGATCAGTCTGACTGACTGTGTACTATCAGCGGTCACTCCATCATTCCGCTATCAGTTTACTCAAGACCAAGGTCACGGACTGAACTGATGCAAAACTGAACGTGTAACCCCCGTCTAAGATTCATATTCTACCCCGGAATGTCATAGGTAATATCACGATGTGATGAATATTACCATACCGCATACCGCAGTCAATCGGGTTTTTTGTCTTTGTATATTTTTTAAAGTAACGAGCTTACCACTTGCCATACTCGTTCAGCGGTTACGGAATTCCCGGCCGAAGTAAGAATCTCTAAATTACTCATGTTTGGTTTTTAGAGTGAATGCTTGGCATCCGTTCCATATAGTAGCAATGATAACTGTAGAGCTGGTCCTCTAAGTACCTAGTGGGTAGCAATGTATGGTGCGTAGGTTTTCTACTACATTTTGATAACTTCATAGGTTTCATAAAATTTATGAAATATCACGTTAATTATGACAAAAGTAGTAGATTATAAAAACTGTCTTATCAGTTTTTATTCGCTGAATAATAGAGCACAAATATTCTAAAGTTATATAAAGCTCTAATGACACTAAAGTAGGATACACAACAGTAGCTATCTCTTTTAGTCTCTCACTGAGTTTATTACGTACCAAATTTGGCACGGGCGGAACCAATCACCGTACACTGGTATCTAAATCAACCTGTTTGGCAGCTGGACAGGTCAAAGTTGACAAATGTAAAATGTGAGAACAAAATATACATTTTATAGAAATCGTATGCATCATATTCAAATCACAAGGAAAATCGTTTTGACTTCTGACGCAATAATAGCTTCCAATACGTCTTAGTTGAAACTTGAAACTCTCAGAGCAGGCTAGGCTAAGAGACTGGCCGCAGTCTCTTAGCCTGGCGACAAACCTACGGAACGTAGTTCACGTTGTGTTGCTTCACTTAGTGTAGCGCGTTACCCGTTGATAATGTAAGAAACACTTTTGTATGCATCCGTGAAATATAATAACTATGCGCGCGGAGCTTTCGTTCGCGTAACGCGTCACGCGATCTGTCGCTTGCTATGCAAAATATATTGAATGCGTTTTGGGTGAAATAGTAGCTCCTAAGGAATTTTTGGCGCTACGCCGAACGCAACGTGATTCCGTCTGATGGGTCATTGAAAGTCACTACGAGCGTTCAATGGAACGCAATTTAACAGTGGAACAACATCTGTTGCACGATTGAGCCGGTTCTACCGGTGAAATACCACGACCTCACAGAAGACAGGCGTAAAGTAGAAATATTTATGCTCTTCGTCTGATGACTGAGGTGTCGGAGGCCTAATCCTAGTCATTTTCCCCTTCGTATCTTTTTCTAATATGGAAAGGATGGAAAGGGGAAGAGGATTTGACAGAGGAAGGGATGGATAGGAAAAGGTATCCTGTTTTTCTGTTTATCCCCTTCTCTGTCCATGAAAAGGGCAACGCGTCTGCAACTCATTAGTTTGTTGCAGATGCCCATGGCTAGCGTTCACTTCATATCGGGTGAACCGCTTGCTCGTTTGCCGTTACGTTACGCTGGTGTGTCGATAGGCTAAGGTCACTTTCCTGTCTTGCCGATTTTGGCTTGCGTGGGGATTACGGCCTCCGGCATCCTAACATTTCCTTCATTTGTTTTACTAAAACACGCACGCATATGTAGGAAACAATAGGATGCAGAAGTCCTAAATCCGCACCCAGACAAAAATCCTTACGACAGGAACAGCCCTAATGTTTGATACTGCAATATCTAGTACGCTCGAAAAGGACCTACCCTAGGTATTGCAGTAATAAAACCTCCTAACATGTTAATTTTGCTTATTTAAAGTTTACACAAATTTAATGCTTAACATAGCATTTTTATTTTATTTACAGATAAATGTATATATTGCACTATGAATAAATTTACATTAAGCGATGATTAATGACGATAACGATAAATACATATTAAATAATATGTTAATCATTTAATTATTTTATAATTAATTATGAAGTATCGATATTAGCACAGGACGTCTTATCGATATACAAGACGTTTTAGGGTTGTCCCACACGGAAAAGGACAACGGAGGGAAAGTACGTAATATTTTGTAGATAGATTTTTTTTGTTAAATTTTGTAACATACTGTGCGAATTGATTTTTTTGATCAATAAAATAAATCTGCTTCAAAAACAATACGCAAACAATAGAGTTTATAATCAAGCACATTTTGTCTCAGCAGTCAACGGCACCCAGGATGTAAGCGTTAGGCTTTGAGGTTGGCAAAATATTGTAATAACAGAATATAAAAAGAAAAACAAAAATTATTTAGCATTCATATATTATTATTTAAGTATAAAAAGTACAAAACTGGCTTTGTTAATTAACATTATTATCACATTAAAATCAATAAAAATAGACTAGTAGGGAGAAAAAATCTTGAATCTTAATAATTGTCTAAACGGATGTTGGTAGAAGTGATTTAGCATAAAATTCATTAAGTTTTTTTATATAATAAAAAGTATAGCTGGAGCCTGCGACGTCATCTGTGTAGAGTAATAACTTTTGGTAAGTGTTTACGTCAATGTTTCATCTCGATAATATACCAATTTTTATCAAAATCTTCAGTGTAGACAATAGATACAAAGATAAAAAAAGAATTGAAATAATTTTCAATATAAGAACTTTATTTCTTAGCAAAAGCATAAATGTATTTTGCGTAACCCTGATGGCTTCACCTTGTAATTTTCAATACCTATTTCACGAACTATAAGTTTTATTTTTGCGAGAAATGGTAGCTTACGTCTTTCTCCTAGTTCCAATACATCACAATACCAAAATTCATCATAATTGGTTAAGTGAGTTAGCCGGGAAACGTAACAAATGGACAGACAAAGTTAGTTTTAAATTTGTGTTGATATGTAGGTACAGTAAC
>DWTW01003113.1:0-10288 GCA_018246275.1 Papilio slateri
AATCTGCCGTTATGATAGAAAATCCCGCATATAACCTGGAATTCAACAGATTTAATAAAATTTCATACATTGAATCGTAAATCTAGAAATTCTGTAGGTCCCAGTAACTAACCATGTATTATAAAATACTTAGGCAATATAGACATCAGATTGCATTGAAAACTCATAGACTGCGCTTCTTATATCAAGAGCAAAATATCTGATATAGCATTTGATGGTTGGGACTTCCCCTGATCAAAATTAATTGAAGTATTCACGCAGTTCGTGCCAACACAGTTATAACCTCTGATGATTGACGTTTCAGGTCTCTTCAGGAATTGACAGATTGTAATTGCTTTAAACCTTTAAAGGGTAAGGTCGCTTAATATAATGTTGCTATTACCCTTTTAGAAGGTAGTAAAAATATCCAAGGGTATATAGTAAAATGGAGTTAGTACGTTAAGTGTAAAATTTTATCTAAATAAATAAAACAGCGATAACGATAATATTAAAAAGCTACGAGGTGGGCTCGAAGTTTGAGCGATATTATGATAAAACGGTCTTAGTCGGGATTTCATAACAATACCACGAAGTTTTCCATCGTATTTTTAGTTGATTTTAAGTTTTTAAAAGTTATAAATAATATTATTTACTTTATACCCCCTACCTATCGACCTTTACAACTATTCTAGCAAAGTAACAAAAAGAAACGTAGAAACCAGAACAACGCTACTTTCAGTTCCTGGTTCAAAGCAGCGTGAATTATGTTCGTTTAATTTCAGACTAGCGACTTGCCCTGGCTGCGCACGGGTTGCAGAGCATGTGTCAACGGCTATTTTTTACACAAAACATGCGTCAAAACACTAATGAAAACATTATGAAAATTCTCTGCATTATAAATTTTCTTTGTATTTATCTAAAAATAAAACAGCTGTCTGCTAAATTAACATTCGCACAAACGCGCGTATTGTCAAACGTACGGAGACACTCAAAAAATGAAAAACTTATTCATAGGTTTATAGATATATAGGTTGATCATTCTTTGAGTGTCTACTTTTACCGCATGTTCACGTAACACGAGATTGCAGCAAGCAATTGCAATGAAGAACAAAATTATACTTTCAGAAATATATCATACCGTTCTTTGTATTTACTTACTTTAATAACCATTATTGTTTAGACATAGGCCATTCCAAATGCCTTCCTCCATTATGCGGCCTTCCGCATTTATATATATTTCTGCATCCGTCACTTGCCGTTCTACTCACGAAATCATCGCTCCATCTGGGGGATTTCTCTGGAGAATTCACTTCTTTCCGTTTTAATGACAATATTTTTGATCTATTACGTGTGTAAACATTGATTTTATTACATAGTATCGTTGATTTCTCAACCACATCGTTCAGTTATTACGGCGAATTAGCGCAGTTTGCAGTACCGCGGTGCGTAATGAATGCACTTTAGTTTAACGCGCGCCGACGTCGACAACGAAAGTGATTTCGATGCTGAATCTATTACTGTATAGATTTAATTCTGTGCTGTATCAGACTTCAACTTTATATGGTTTACATTTGCACATGCTATGAAATTAGTGTTTATCGTAGATTATTACAGATCAGACTTGGTGTTTAGGTTAGGTACTACTTGTGTGCAATACCACGAGACCTGAATCCGATGACATCATAGTAATATTTTTGTACAGTGTACAAAAAAGTTTACGTCTTTAATGTAGGACACTTGATGCAATATACTTCTCTACTGTTATTCATTTATGTGACTTGCAACGAATTATTTGATTTATTCCAAGGAAACCGTTAAATAATGGAATAAAACTAGAACCTCAATATTACAAGAAGGAAGAAGTCCAATTAGATACGTAACTCAATAGTTGACATTCTGAAGTGGTCACAAAAAGCGTCACGTGTCACGATAAGCTAAGTTTACAAGTGATACACTGATCAGTCGCTATTAAGTTACCGTAACTTGAATCTGTGGGATCGGTGACGGTTAAGTCTTATTTTGTTTTATTGCCTTTAATTCATGCGTTTTATTGTCGGACAGAAATAAATTTATTGTGTGTAATGTAATTGTATTTTACATTGTATTTTGAACGTTTTTGTCATTGTAAATAAGCAAAATAGCAAATTTAATAAAAATCCTATTAGATTATAATTATTTTCTCTGACAAGTCTACTGCTGGATATAATAAAATCGCTATCCGTAACCATGTATGCATGCATGTATGCATACAAATGAAGAAGAAACAAGAAATGTGTACCGAGACATACCAAATTGAAATTCGTAAACTCAGCCTTCTCTGAGTTTCGGCGCAAGTCTTGGAAAGGTTGATTTAAAAAAAAAAACGTTCTCATATATTCTTAGTAACAGAAATTAGCCTTTAATAATGAATGCATATGTTTGCAGTAAATGATATGCCATTAACCAAATAACAAAGACAAATGTGTAAATTCATATAAAACCTTCTTTGCTTAAGCAAATAATGCAATGTCATTTTGAAATTATTGCCTTTGTTATCCTCTTATTAAAACACACCTGCAGTTGCTTGTGGTGATATAATCTTCATTATTTAATCGTAATGAATTTATATTTAAGTTATATTAAACACGACTTACAATGTTTCTATATGTTAAATAAGGTCATCACTGCGCGACCTTAATAGTGCAATTATTTTCTAATAATCTGTTTCTTGCGCCTCACATAAGGTCTCTCGGGTAATGTTTTTTTGAACAAAAAGCTAAGGTCGGGTTTGTGACAAATTCGGCAAGTTACGAAATTTTATATAATACGAATACTTCAGCACTGTGAACATAGCAAGAAACTCAATGTACTTAATTATTTGTTTAATGTTAAAAACTAGCCATTTGTTAATCTCGATACTCGGACTTAATAATCAAAATTGACGGTGATAGCACACTTAAAACTGGTTAAATAGTTTCAGACATTATTTATAAATGTCTAAAATATATTATTTTTAAATGTATAAAGAAACTAGACCTTCATTAATCAATCTGGACATATGTTCATCTACGGGCGGACAGGCGAAGGAACATGCAAAAGATCACGTGCGTCAAAACACAGCCTCCATTATGCTTTGTTTTTGTTTCAAAGAATCATTTGCCAACACAAAGGCGGGCCGCATTGTTCAAACGTCCGCTACAATTTACCTACAAGTGTTGCGACACACGTGAACGTTCTCTGTCACACTTTGAAAAGTGATTTTTCTATTCAATGTTTTAAACATAGGAGCGACCTTGCGGTCAGTTTCAGTGATTCATTTAGATCAGATGCCTTTATTCGACTTCACTACACAAATACTAATATGCCATCCTATTAACGAGTCAATGGTATGTCCAAAACGAAATTCAAAACATTTTGCTCGTGAGAATTAAGATTTTTGTAGGTCATGTAAAGTATGAAGCCGGGTGTCCTGAAGAATACCCAATCGGGATAGCATAGTACAACATAGTAAGCGCACTTTAAGAATTAATTCGAAGTTATTAGGATTTCAATATGACAAGGGTCTATAGCCAAGGGTCAGGGGTTTCATTACTATGTTGTGTGTTATATGCCTATGCATATAAGCCTGATATATGCATATGCATATAAAGCCATATAAGGTGAGAAGTGTAGGGCTCCCTTTTTCTGGCGACCATTGACCTCATGAAGACTGCGGGAAATGATTAGATACGGCAAACCGAGGAACGTATATTGTGGAAAGCATTGCGTAAGGTTAGTCCAGTAGTGGACTGATACAGTCTGTTGATGATGAATTCGAATACGACGTAAAGATGCGGGATATTAAGAGTATCTTCAACCGAAAACACGGATAAATGTGTGGTAGGGATGTGGTGATGAGGATGGATTTGGCGATGAACGTGTGTGCTAGTACCGTGTACAATCGAAATCCTTAATCCCGTGTATTTATTTTAAACGTAACTTTACATGTATTTGTTTTCTTTACATACATTTACACCACACTGGTGTTACCCAAACAGTATACCGCATTCAATCTCGCCAAAAGAATCTTAACATAAAACAAATAAATAAATTTAAAGTCGAATTATCTTTACGATTTATTAAAATTTTCTCCAAAAACTCACAGATGGAATAACCCTATCGACAAGGACATCGAAATATTTAAATGAAGGTGGCAATTAAATGTATAATCCGACGGCGATCATTGCGACGCGGTGTAACGGCTCGAGTGAGCGACCGGCCTTATATGGCGAGAAAGCTCCTCCGCATTGTCCGGTCCGGAGCCGTACGGACACGCGGTGTGTGATCACATGTGTTCGATAGCGCCTCATTGGCGTCATATGCATGTAACTTGCGTTCCATGAAACGATTCGTTGTTTCACGAATTTGGAAATGATGTGAAGTCTTCTTTGAACGATGTTTTACGAAATAAATGTTATCTCATATTTAAATTCATTTTGGGTATAGTTTCACTAGTACGAAGAAAACTAGTACTAGAATAGGCGGTAATACCATACTCCCTTACGTTTTAATGTAAAGAAATTCCTACTCATATATGACTCATGTTCTCTGTTTGTTGGCAAAGGCCTCCACAAAATCTGTCAATTGGATCTCTTTACTAGTCTGGTGACTTAACTCTAGAATCTTTGACAAGTCCAGGCGATGCTTCCGCCTTTCCAGCCTCCAGCGGTGAACGTGGTGCTCTGCACACAGACGGAGGAGAAATGTATAATTTATCTAGTTATTTAATCAATTTTACGTCAAATCGGTGTTATTCAATTATAAATTATAGATTTAGAACCCATGTATTGGTGCTGCGAAGTTCTTGAGTTTAGTCGTTTATCATAATTCGTTAAAAGTAGAAGATTTTGTAGTAATTATTGCTTATAATTCATGTTAATTGCTACATCGATTTTGTTGTGATTAGTGATTGGAGGAGCTAAATGAGTTCCTTTTGTGAGCACATAAAGTATAATTAAGAGGAAATTACACAAATTAGCCTCGAATATTCCGTTCAATTTTGAGTTTGAGTAATATAATTTATGAGTATTTTTGTCAAGGCTGCCAAAAGATTTGTGCAAAGAGCTATGCGTCGGTCTAGATCAGATAAAAACCTCAAATAACACGAACCAGAATTTACCAAATTCTATTTTATAAAATGCAAACAACACCTCCATAATTTTATAACTTCATGAATCAACTTGATATTAATTAAATGCATTTATTAAAGAGTTTTTTTTTCATTTGCTACTAAACATAAAATAAATATAAAAAAAACTAAATGTTTACCACTGATATAGATCAATGGCTGGGGATTTCTACTCTGTCTACCCTAAAACATCAGCAAGAACCGGAAGGTAGAATACCGTGTGCGTTTTGTTTTTTAGATGGAAAAGAGATATGGATATGTAAAAGGATAGCAGAAAGGGATACGAAGGGAATTAATAACATATTTTAATAATCATTTATTACATTTCTTGCCCATTACATAACGCGCCGGCTTAATATAACAGTGATTTATAAAGGACCTAGTATAAGTCTGGCAAGGCTCCTTTGAATGTCATGTCTAAACTTTAAAGAATACTCTCTTCAGTGTTTACATTACACTGTACAAACATGATGTTTGATATTATCTTATTTATTCAGATAATGAGGAGATATGACTCACTGGCTGATATCCGGTGGAGGCGAGCAGATGACCATATGTTTTTGCGACACCGTTTGCATTTAAATAGCGTTACGTCTTCCAATATGTATATATATACAGTGGCTGATGTAAATACGCCTACCTGGTCCACTTCTTGCCGTTTTCTTACACATACACTTGTATGTTACGACACCTTTATAGCAGTTTTGGATATGGACAATTATGATTCATCACAATACACTATCTTTTTTATTTAATAAAATACACATTTTTCATTATTATATTGAATACATTTGGTTCTATAGACGTATTTATCGCAGATTGAAGTGAAGTATGGGTCAGGAGTTACAAAACACTGCTAGTTACCGTCGTTTTATAATAAATATACCTCAGATTATAACGAACCCATCAGGTTCTTCGATACAGCAAATTACTGGAAGTTTTTGCCTCAAAGGGAATATTAAATAAGGTAGTGTATATAATGTCTTGTCCAAATCGATGGATTAACAACAGGTTATATTGATAAAGTCATGTTTTTTAGTTCTCATGTCGCTTTAACCCATTTGTCTTTGGTTGAAATCCGTAAGTCAGCAAAATGTGACAGTGAATCGGTTATTTGCGGTAAGCATTTTGTATGTACTTTATTATACGTAGCGTATCGAGTACAGAAGCCGAGTTCTTGTAAGCCATCTGATATTTAATATTATCCAAAAGCTAATAAATTTCTGCAACGACACATTAAATTTTATCTTTCCTAGTAAACGTTTGGGCGGGGATCTAAAATTATCGCAACTAATATGTCAGGTTTTATCTTAGAAATTTATGAACGCAGATGTTGTTGTAGGCCACACTAAAAGTTTTTATTGCTTTCTTTACAGAAATAGCGAAAGTACGAGCGAGTTTATTCCAAATAAATGGAGTCAAGAAGGAGCCGCTTATTCTGCCAGAGCCAGAGGGCGTCGTCACCACACTCACAGAGAAAGTGTACGTGCCAGTCAAAGAACATCCAGATGTGAGTACCTCTACACTTTTCATAACCGTATTTGTTTTCAAATAAAATTATTAAAATACCCTACTCAAATATATCGCAAATGAGCTCAGTGCAAAGCGATTGTTTTCTACACCAAAGGGTATTATAACCTATAGAAAATTAAAAAGATTAGCAATATTAAAATTCATCCGAGCGACGCCAGGCACGAGGACCTAGTGTATAAATGAATTTATATACCTATTTATTTTGATTATTTTTAATAAAGCTTCTATTAAGGAGATGTAATAACATGTCTAAAATATTGGCAGGACAAATTCTGCTATAGCAAGCCAATTTAACCACAAGTGTTCAAATGTCACGGATATAATATAGATTGAAATAGTTTGGATTGACATTGGTGTTGAAGTATTCGGGTTCGATTCCGATCCGATTTAAGGTTAGGTTCATACTGTCACGTTTGAGACCTAATTAGCTAAATGAAAAATGGTGTGACGTTGTAACTAAGAAACTTAATATCCCTGCTTTTCTTTGAGTGTCGTATTAAACCGATAGGAGATTTCAGGTGATAAAAAAACCAACACACACTAGTTAAGCTTGAAACTATTAACTAAATCTTTGTCAAACAACGCGTGAGTTTAACCTTGGACTTCTATAAGTAGAAGTATGACGAACGGCGTAAGAGCTAAACAATAGAAAATTAATTAGATCAATATATAAAGTTTTTAAAAACATGTCTTCCGTTTATAGCTGTTGTCCAAAGTTTACTTGGACTATTATCAATATATGTAGTAATAATTTTAGTGCATATAATTAAGTTTTCCTGCTTTAGTAATTATTTGTCCGTATCTAAGCGAATTGCCCTTGAACTCGACGCAATATTCAAATGTAAAATACTGGATCACCTAATCAATGAATTACCTTGAAATAACGGAACATATCTAGACCGGTGATTTTGTGACTGTTATACGAAGCGTACGCTATAAAAACAAAATTAAATCTCGACGAAGCCGCTTTACTCGCGCCCGATATAGCTATCTAATGTAGTCGGCCTGTCATTCAGTCGCATTTATCTTTAAAGGGTGTATTTGGTACATTACGCTTTATATCGAGATAAATGGCGCAGGTTGTTGGTTATATCACATCGGGAGATACTGCGGTCTACTCAGTCGTCTGTATAAATAGAAACACAAGGCTGGTAAGCTTCTACATTTGGTGACTTATGTCAGGGTTATGCCTCGCGTTACAATCCGAGTCGAGCATGACCCTCGACTCTTAACTTTCATTCATTGTGGCTTGTGGCCACCATCTACAGAAACTGGTAACGAAAATGTCTCAGACGATTCCTATTTAGGCGGAGAGTTCGTTGACTTGTATGAATCATTTGTAATATCAATGAATAAAACTAAATCCCTCTTCGAAACATAAAAGATTTCTGATTGCGACTGATGAGGCTTATTTTGATAACATGTTTCATAGCGGCACGATCTAGTGCCTTCTGTTGCCGCTTCTACTGACCGCAATCTGTGAAAGCGATCTGTTTTAAATGTGCTCTGTGATATATATATGGTCAGGAAGTCAGTGACCTGAACATGCTTATGAACTTAAAATACTTGTAAGTAATTCTTCCCGCTCGTCCGTTAAAAATGTGTTTAGAAATTAATCATATTTCAGTAATTGTTTGTACGCGCTTATTTCAGAATCTAAGAATCAAATTTAAGAAATTCTTTTTGTAGGACAGCCCAATTGTTTCGGAAGGTTATAGGCTATTTAACATCGCGCTACGATTTAAAACAAGCAAAAAGAAAAGAAATGCGGCGGGTTAAACCACGGGTCACAACTAGTTGATATTTATTGGTGCGTAAATGTTTTTACTATAGTTGAAGCGGAAAAACTCTAATTTTAGGATAAATAAGTATAAAATTTTACGTTTAACCCGATGACTCCCTTAATCTTTAAAGGTTTAAAGCTCTAAAGGCTTTGTTCATTGATTATGGCCATCAGCGCACACCAATTTACTTGTTCACCAGTATGTCCTTAGTTGTATTAAAAATCATCTTATGAATAAAGTAAAGGCCTTCTTGTTTTATTGAACGCGGTTTCTGTCAGTTCAGTTCACATAAGCTTTAGCCGCTTGTTAGTGGACGATTGTTGGCGCCATCCATGCGGCTTAGTCACACTCCTTATATGGTATCGCCGTTAAAACGCTTTTTCTATGCCAGTCTCTCGGTATAAGACATTTTTACTAAGAATTAATCTTACTCGTGTTGTTATGCTTCCATTCATCGATCTATCGATCTTAAAAGTTTACTAGTTAACATAGACTTCCTTTTAATTTAGCTATCCAGTCAATCAAGGACTGTTTCCTAACAATTATCGAAATTCATCAGATGTGTTTTAGTACGAATACGTATCTATCCGGAGGCACAATTTCAGCCCTCTCCCCCTATCCATCCTATCCTTATTAGGAAAGGATTGGCAAGGGAGTAGGATTGAACAGCGAGGATATAATATAGAAGGAGAAAGAACAGCGAGGATAATAAATAGGAGAAAGAAATATCCTTTTTCCTGTCTATCCCCGATTCTGTCCATTAAAAACAACGCATCTCCAACTCCTTCGCTTGTTGCGGATGCCTATGCGTAGCGGTCACTTAACATCTGGTGAACCGCTTTCTTGTTTGTCACCTTCTACGATAAGAAAAAAAAATCTATTTCACCATAACACAAAAAATAAAATAATACCCACAGTCCATAGACCAGATTTGTCTATTTCAAAAATTAAATGGAATTAAATACAGAATAGAAATACTAAAAAAGGAAATGACGTTGGGAAGAGTAAATTCGTCATCAGACTACAAAATCTATAACCAAAATGCTTCTATTTTCATATACAATGAAGTTAATGTTGTATTTTTAAATTCTCTGTCTCGAATACGTTAAAGTACGTCAGAGCATGTTGTAATGATTATTCGTCACACTTCGCGAGGACCATCCGGATAATTGCCAAGGGCGTTAACAATGCGAACATAAATCTAGGCATTAATTGAATATTGAATTACCGATCAAAGGCGCCGTTAAGATGCACTGGCCAAGGAATTATTCCATTTAATTAATTCTTAGAAGAGTTATCGTATTCAAATTATTATTTTTCAATTCACCGTTCAAAGAAACATTAGTATACTTTGCAGGATATTAATGTCTTTATCATTTGTTCTTACGTCACTGTTCAAACCTTCCTTAGTACCGATACAAAACCTACTATAATTTTCATTTTCAATTATCCGCCCTGCAAATTAGAGTGCAGCAGCAGCACACACTATTTCTTGTTGGAACAAGTAGACTCTTAAAATTAGTTTTATGTTTTATGATTTTTTTTATTTATTTGGCTACCATTTGTTTCACGTTTAATCGGTTAAATAAAACTTAAGCAAATGAAAAAAAAAGCTTTTTAAAATTTAAACTCGTAAAACTTTAAGATTTTATAATTTATAAATCTTTAGCATGTGTACTTTACTTAGTACGTTTTTAAAAATTATGTAGTTACATATTTTTTAAATGCTTACAATGATTAACTCAGTTAAGTTATTTGTTGTTTTTTTTTCATTTAACACGAGTAATTCGCCTGTAATTGCGTAAAGATTAATTAGTAATTTTAACATACCTCAATAAACCGGTTT